>CATQJA010000894.1:0-22146 GCA_958295435.1 Mesorhabditis spiculigera
GCTACACCAGAGAGAGATTGATATGCTCCAGATTCCGCTACAATACCTAACGGTCAGCCGGGCCGGCAGCAGTTCGTTGAGTCTAAAAAATGGGAGTGGGGTACGGTAGGCTGGGGGCAAGGAGGGGGAGGGATACGGTAGCCGAGCAGGCAGGCAGGGATGGGAAATATTGGGTGCCATTCACGCGGGTGAACTGAAATGTTCGCCGGGCTGCTCTCTCTCTCTCTCTCTCTCTCTCTCTCTCTCTCTCTGTCTATCTCTTCTCTCTCACTCTCACTCTCTCTCGCTCTCTCTCCCTCGCTCCCTCGCTCTCTCTCGCTCTCTCCTTTTTCTCGCTCTGGGAGCAGCCATTTACACTATGAGCACAAAATTGGCAAATTTCCGGCAAAAGCACAGCTCTCCTAAAGGGCCGTTGAAGACAGGGATTCGGGCGGGCGGGGCACCATGCCGGATCTTACGGTATCGCATCTTTGCGCCGATGCACCGACTGTGAGAGTCGGGGCAGGAAGTGGAAGGACGAGGCGACCAGCTGACGTGTACGCTCCGAAAAGCTGCAAATGACGCACGACACTTATCAGGGGAGTATATATATATACAGTGTCGAGGTGCTGGGGGTACGGTATATGGGGTGTATGGTAGCTGGACACGATAGGTAGAATTTTTAGCATTTTTCTTGTTTTTCACCTCTTTTTTGCCTTTGCAACGTCAAGAATTCCAAGAAATCCTCAAAAATCTCTGCTAGCTAGCCCCTACTAGAGTACGACGACTTCAAGGAGTTGAGGTTTATATGATTTGAATGAACTAGTAAATTCGTAGTTCGTAGACTAAAGTAAATGCGTAAAAATACGGTTAGCCGATCTACGCGGAATTCAACTTTCTCAAGACGTTCAAATAAGCGAAAAATCTCGGCTAACAAGAATTTTTTAAGGTTTTTGGATTTTGCTAACTAACGTCTAAAAACCCTCAAAATTTCTGCTCTACTTGATATGAAACATCCTCAAGGAGTTCAGGTGGTTTGAGGCAGCTAACAAGAACTTTTTAGGACTACGAAAACCTAAATTTCTAACATTAAGCAATCTTCTTTGAAGCCTTTCATTTTGACTCTCTCTCACTCTCTATCTATCTTTCTGCCTCTCTCTCACTCTCTCTCCCTCTCCCTTTCCCTCTCTCGCTCAGTCTTCATTGCCCACGACATTAGGGGATCCCCAGAATTCACGATGCTCCGGACAAATCAACCAAAAAAATGAAAGTGACACGAGCCCCTAGAGTGTGGTGGGTGTGTACGGGCCACGATTCCGGGGGGTGTCTGAGGTTCTAAATGACGACAAAATATTGTGGGTTACGGTAGCAGATCATTTGTAGAACCCACTCGAGGAGGTTGGCGATGGAGGCCTTCATGCTATTGCTGCCGATATGGCGCACGTGGGGCTGGGTACGGTAGTTTTTTCGGCGCGAGGCGGCTAGGCGAAAGACACACTTGGTCATGTCGACTTCTGGAAAATAGAAAAATAAGAAAAATATACTGGCTTCTTCTAGCTGTCTGTCTGTCGGTGTGTCTCTTTCACTCTCGCTCTCTCAATCCCTCGTGTTCTCGCTTTCTTTTAGCTGGAAGCGATTTGTTTATCTACTAAACAGCTTGAACTCGTTGACTATCAGTAGGTTAGTAGGACACTCTCTGTGTGTGTCCCTGCTTGTATTTCTGTTTTACCTCTCTCGATCTCTCTTTCTCTTTCTCTCTTTCTCTCTCTCTCTCTCTCTCTCTCTCTCTCTCTCTCTCGCTGGCTCTCGCTCTCGCTCTTTCTCAACCTACCCATATCCGGGCTCTCCGGCTCAGCGTGCTCGATCGAGAACTGATGCGTGAAGCTATCCCGCACCTTTAAAAATTGACCATAGCTTCCCGCAACTTCAACAAGCTCACCTTCGGCATCGGAAACTCAGAGTCGACTTTCTTCATCCGGACCATCTGGGGTCTCGTCGGGAATTTCTCAAATACCCGTAATCGCCATGGTAATGTTGAGCGCATCTCGGTAGTCTGAGATACAGTATTACAGGGTTACGGTAGACTTACCGCTTCTCTGGCCTTCAACTGCTTGACCCTCTTCAGCTCCTCGTCCATCTCGAGGTTGTCGAGGATGACGGCGACGAACAGGGAGAGCACAATCTGAAGAGAGACAGGGATAGAGAGAGAGAGAGGGAGGGAGAGGGGTATTCACTTACCAGGGTCACGAACAGGTGATAGGCGACAAAGTAGATGGCCACGAAGGGGACGACGCCGTCAGGGGTGGCACGGAGAACCTGGGATTTTTCTTTTCTTCCGTTTTTCTCTCTTCTCTCTCTCTCTCTCTCTCACTCTCTGGTTAGCCTGCCCTCCTTGAACTTGTCGCCTACCTCGACCACAAAATCCGTCCATCCCTCCTGTGTTATAATCTGGAACATCGACATGAACGCCTTGGGGAACGTGTGAAAGTGGTCAAGGTGGGGCACCGAGTTGAACAACTGCAACGAGATGGCCGAGGCGATGATAACAAAAGTGATGGTGAAAATGACCAATCCGCCGAGCTTCTTGCCGGGGCTGAAGATCTACAAAAAAGGTTTCTCTATCACTTTCCGAGTGGCACACCAATGGCAAGCTAGCAAAGACCTTTTGGGGATTCGCTACCCACCTTCCACACAAAATCCTCCAATATCGGCGAGGCTTTGATGAGGCGAAGCAGGCGGAAGGCTTGAAAGTAGGTGAAGTAGTTCCGATCATAGAAGTACGGGATCAGGTTGAGGGAACTGCCGATGCACAGGATCAACTCGAACCTGCAAAATAAATATTATGAGATTTCCGGTAAAGGATTTTTTCCAAAATTTCCAACCATCGGAAAGTCAGCTTGATTTTGACCCGATATTGCTTCCCAGGCCCTTAAAATTCAGATAACCCTACTTGAAGATGCCCCTCTTGATAAAAGGGCCCCAGCTGAAGCACAAGATTTTCGACAGGCACTCGATGTTGAACAGGATCGTGAAGCCGATCTGAAAAGGCTTTCTATCTCTCTCTCTCTCTCTCTCTCTCTCTCTCTCTCTCTCTAGTGCTCTCTCTCACTCTCTCTCCTTCTGTAATTTTGTTTGGCTCTAGCTTCTAAGCTACATCTGACAAGAACTGCTTGAACTCCTCGCCCAGCTCCTGATCAATGGCTTTCAGCTCCCCGCTCTCTCGCTCTCTCTCGCTCTCTCTCCTCCCTGTTTTTCTCCCTATCAAGAACTGCTTGAACTCGTCGCCAACCAACCGACTCACCTCAATATACCAGTAATATCTCCTCCTGACCCTGTCCGACTCGTCGTGTTTGTGGACAAACGACGCGTTGATGACGGCGTTGATGAGCACGAAGAAGATGACCAACCCTTGGAAGGCCATCGAGCGCAGGAACTGAATGGAATTCGTGCTTTTCAGCCAGATTCCGCTTGTGGACAGTGCTGAAATTGTGGGAGAAGGGCGTCTGGGTAGGGGGAAGCGTAGAAAAAAAGAGGGCGTGGATTCGATTACGAGAGGAATTCTTGAATCAGTGAAATCTGTGGAATCCACGTCCTCTTTTTGGAACATTAGGTAGAAGTAGCTGCATGGATCTCCTCCCTGGGCTCCCGTTTGGGTTTCTTGGCTTGGCTGGCTTAGGCCAGGGCTTAGTGCGCCTAGGCTTAAGGTAGGCCTAGGCTTCGGTTTAGCTTAGGCTTAGCTTAGGCTTAGGTTTGGCTTAGGCTTCGCTTTAAGGAGCCAAAGAACCCAAAATGAGAGCCCGTGGAGGAGCCACAGTGGGCCCGATTTGCATTTTGTTGGCACTCACTATCCGCGGGGCAAGCTCGTCGCGAACGTAGGATATTGAGAACTGAAAATGGGTGGGCGCATTAATGGTAGGTGGGTGGAGCATAGGTAAAAAAAACAGAACAGACTGTACCGCTTGAAGTTTTTGCTTGCGTCCCTCCAACGCCAGCTCGTCGTCCATGCGGATTAGTCGAAGGCCGTCTTCGGTTTTTTCGAGCTTCTGAAAGCGACAGAGTGGATAAGAGAGGGAGCGAGAGAGAGAGAGGAGAGAGAGAGAGAGAGAGAGAGAGAGAGAGAGAGAGAGAGAGAATGAACGCGAAAGTGATAGCCAATACCTGCTTGAAGCCGTCATCCACCGTCACCTCCTTCTTCTGCCACATTTCACTGAACTGCACGCGGATCTCGGCGAACGTCTCGGTGATGACGGCGATGAACACGTTCTGGAAATCGTGATTTTTAAGTTCCGAGGTCCCTTTAGAATTTTCCTCCCAGCTGTCACAACCCCTTCCAATTTCGCCCACCCACCTTGACCAGCCATGCCAAGAAGAAGATGAGGGTGAGGAAGTAGATGAACGCCAGATGGGAAGGCAGCGAATCCATACAGTCGTAGAGGACGTACACCCAGCCCTCCTCTGATGCTGCCAGGTAGACGGTAAAGACGGATGCGCCTAGAATTGAGTAGTTGGACGAGTTCGAACTCTCTCTCTCTCTCTCTCTCCCCTCTCTCTCTCTCTCTCTCTCCCTCTCTCTCTCTTCACCCACCAAAATCGTTAAACATTCCGTAGAACCCTTCCGTCTTCGCGTCCATATTCAGCCGCATGCAGACCATCGGCGCCGGGCATTCATAGCCGCCTGGAATTTTGGGTTGGCTTTTCAGGCTTGGGCTTAGTTTCACTTGGTATCATCTTAAGTTGGCGCCAGGCTCAGCTTTTGGCTTTGTTGGGCCTAAGCTCAGCCTAAGCCTGTTTCAAATTAAATTTCACGAAAATTAGGCGCCGCGCACCTCCTCCCGGCTGACTGCACATCGTGTCCGGAATGGCCAGGTCGGCGATTGTCACATTGTTCGGGTCGGTGGCTGAATGATAACCGGATAGGTTTTCTTAAATTCCTTACTGTCTAAAACACAGTGATAATCCATTCGGCCGAACAATTGAATGCCCATAATCGCATAGAAAGCCATGAAGAACACGAAGAATACTGTCACGTTTTGCACCTGTTGCGAGGAGCGTCTGGAAAAATTCGGGGTTTTCGGTTTCGTGAATTGTCTCTGCTAGCTCGCCTAAATGGTCTTTGCTGGGTCTCCTCAATGGTCTATGCTGAGTTCCCTAAACGGTCTCTGCTGCACCCCCAATAGCTTTTGCTAGCGTTCTCCAGTGGTCTCTGCTAGCCCTCCCAAAGGATCTGATCGCTCTCCCCAATGGTCTCTGCTATCACTCCTCAACGGTCACTACAAACCTCCTCAATGGTATCTGCTAACTTGTCCACCGTTTTTTTGCTCGAAACTGAGCAATTATTTTTATTAAAAACCTACTTTAACAATTGCTCGATGCGATGCTTGGGCAGCTTGAAGTTGATGATCAGCCTCAACAGTCGGATGATGATAAACGGGCGAACGGAACGGACAACGGCCAAGGTATCATGGTACGGCAGTCCGAGGTGAGGTAGATGATCTCCTAAACAGATTCATTTTTAAGGTACTACGACAAAATCATTTTTAGAAGTCATGTTTCGAAAATCATTTTCCGAATTTCGTGTGTTTCCAAACATTTAATGCATGGAAATCATACCGAGGATACGGTAGGAATGGAGTGTCCAGGACAGCCAATGGGAGAACAGCATAAACACGTCGAACTGGGCCCAGCGGTTGACGAGAAGGGAATCGCTGTCCTGGAATGGGGGGCAAGCTAGCAGGGTTTATTGGCTAGCCGAGATCCCGGAGGAACCCCGGGGAACAAACAGAAAGCGAGAGAGAGAGAGAGAGAGAGGGAGAGAGAGAGAGAGAGGGAGAGAGGGAGGGAGAGAGAGAGAGAGAGAAGCAATCAAATCTCTTACCCGATAGAATCCATCCCGAAACGCCCTCGCCAAGATGTCAGCAGTGAATATGAGCACGCATATGCCATCAATGGCCCAGACAACATATCCAAGGGGCCACCAGACGGCCAGTGTCTGGGGAGTGTGGATGCATACTGTGGCAGGGGTCATTTTCTAGGTTTTGTGCTAACCTGTAAATAAGAGAGAGGATGCAGACGGTCTTTAGGGCCGTCTCCACGTAGACATTATCGAGGTAATCTGAAATTTTTGTCATTTTCTAGCGCAGTAAAAATACAAGAGTCCAGAGCCCGGTAAAAGCCGCCTATTAACGGGTGGCACGCGCGGTTAATCCATGGACTACGCACGGCTCCTCTTTACATACCTTTATTTGCCGGCCGTTTTGGGGTATTTGTGAGCATATCTGATATGATGGCGATACTTTCCCTAGGTGCAAACTGCGTGCCACCGATTCTGAAATTGGGAGATATTAGAGAGAGAGAGAGTGAGAGAAAGAAAGACTATCTGCACTACCTTGTTGAAGAGTTCTTCCTGGCTAGCATCGCCGACGACAGGACGGCCGCCTTGGCCACTGAAAAAAAATTATATATCAGAATTTGCCTTTTCAATCCCTTTAATCCGGCTAACTGGCTGATCCAAAGTATTTTAATACCATAATTATACCTTTTTATAAAACGACAAATTACCATATTGCTCACCATTTTTCTGGCCTTAAAATCGGCTTAATTTATAGGTTTTATAGATTTTCTAGCCTTTCAATTCTAGCAATACAAGACTAGAATCGTGACATTATTCTTGGAGGGATAGCCGGGAAGTAGTGGTGGTGTGTGTGATGGACACCTCTTCTGCCGCTTCAAAGTGAGGGGCCCAAAAGGGGGCCCACTCACCCACAAATGGCCATTTCGATTAGAGGGGGGAAGAGGAGGGCCATCTCTCTCTCTCTCTCTCTCTCTCTCTCTCTCTCTCTCACTCTGGCTCTCCCTCTCTCTGACCGACGAACAGACAAAACCTAAACGATTGTGCGGCGTACACCCCGAAAAACCCACTTCTCCACCAGCTTCACCCCGGGAAAAGTTAATGAAATTCCAACGCCTCGTGGCGGTCTCTCTCTCTCTCTCTCTCTCTCTCTCTCTCTCTCTTTCTCATGCTCTTTCTCTCGCTCCGATTTTAACTGGCCCATCCCACTAAATGGGGCACTTTGGGCTGAGCGGTGAGGGTGGCTACGATTTTTGGACTAGTGCGGTTTTCATGGGACCGGTCATACGAAATATCCACAACTGACAAACCGTCGCTGCTAGCCAGCCAAGATTGCCTGACCATTCCCCAATGATCTCTGCAAAGTAATCCAAAGAACTCTACTTTTGCATCATCGGGGGGGGGGGGGGGGGCATTTTTGTAAAAGGCTAGATAACGAAATAATAAGGATTATAACGATATTTTAGTAAAATCTACTATATATCGGATGGAAAACTATAACTTAGAAAATTTAAAAATTCGAACTGGGTCGTGGTATGGTTGGCATAAAAAATATATTCTGCCAGTTTTGAGGTGAATGCCGATAAAATTGCTGAAATTTACCTCATTTGAGCCCAAAAATCACAAAAAAATATAGCAGCAATTTTTTTAAAAGTTTTGCGCGTGGAGCGATAGAATCGAAGGGAATGGAAAGGGCGCTTTGGGTATGCGGGGGGCCATGCGAGGCCATAGGAAGGGGGACACTTCACTCCAACCCCCTGAAATATGGGCCCATCTCGGCCGACTACGCCAGCCACCTATCGACAATCACGCCCTCCGTACGAAAAGGGAAATTCGGGTTTTTAAAGGAAAGTTTTAAAGTTGGAAATGTCTAATTTTTCACGTAAAAAATCCCGAAATCCTCAAATACTTTTGGGAAAAATGCCGACATATTCAAATTTTGACATGCGAAAGAAATGTCGATATTTTGAATTTTCGGCATTCTGAAATTTCGACAGTCCCAAATTTCGGTACCGCGATTTTCGAAATTAGCAATGTCGGCATAATGAAGCTTCGACATTTCCAAATATTCCCCCAAAGGGACAAACTACTTAACGCCCTCAACCTGTCGAAATGCCGGTGCGGTAGATGGACGACGTCTGCGACGAGTGCCGATGGCGTTTCATGTCAAACTTCAGCTCAATCTTCTTCAGGTCGAACGGTATCGTGGAGATCATTATTTGGGGGGCATGAATTAGCAAAAAAATGGGGGAGGTATGGATTTTTGAGAGGCGAGCCTGGGGGAAGGGCTTTTTCGGTCGGCTCATCGCTATAGACCCCCCATGGGCTGTTGAATCGAATTATAAGGGGGGTAGAGATATTCCGTGAATGCCCCCAGGGGATGAATGCCCCCTTTTTTCTCTATCACTCCTCATTGCCCCAAAAAGACAAATTATTCGGGAGCCCGAAATAAAAATAGTTCTTTGCAAATTCGATTTTTTGGAGTTTAAAGACTACCAGAACGATGGAACGCGCACTGTCACCCCGAGGGTGCTGTCCCCAAGAACGCGCAGAGTGGGTCGTCATTAGTGGTGTCCCGTATTGGGCAAAGACCCTCTGGGGTTTGGGGCGCCTCTGACTCCCTTCCCCACTTGGCCCTGTGGTATAGTGGCTAGCGCGTCGGACTGTGGAGCGAACCATCGCGGGTTCGACCCCGCCCGGTGCGCAACTTTCTTGCTCTAAACGATATTTCATCGCTCTGACGGTCTTTAAAGGGGCTGGGACTGGGGGAAATTCGATGCTGGTAAGCGACGCAACGTGGAAAGGAAACAGGCAGTACTTTTCTGCACGAGTTCTAGTAATGACCCTGACAGCCAAAATCGGAACTTTTATGTCGGGATTATGGTTGTCGTTGTTTTCGCTGTCGGCATTTTGCCCGACGGACATATGCCGGTCGGCATTTTTCTGTCTGGATTAGGGCTGTCGGGATTTCTGCGTTTTCTTTTACGTAATATTCTGTCCGCACTAGTTTAATTTTTGAGAAATTTCCAAAATTGTTACCTTTAAAGGGGTTGGGACACGTCAAAGATCCGAATTTTTCATAAATTGCTGTATTTTCTCGTTTGAAAGGGACTGTATGAGGTGTTTATGAGCGCATGCGACGTAGCCAAAAATTTCAAAAAAATTTACTTTTTCATAAGTACTTCGAATAAGGTTTTTTAAAGGTACTGATAAGCAGATGGGCAGAGTCTTTTTCCGCATTAAAAAAATATAATTTTTCTCTCGGCTTTTAAAGGTAATATGAAGTGAAAAATCCAGGCTGTACATTAAGAGGAATCAAGATTTAGAGGTAAAAATTAAAGATTTCGCGCTTAAGGGATGGGCATTGATTCATTCAGGAACAACAAAGGACCCGTCTAAGAGCCGAGTTTCTCGTATCAAAACGGGGTACCGTAGATTTGGAGGCGTCAGCGATCCTACGTATGCAAATTAACCGACCGGGATTAATGAACGGCAGCAACAGCAGTCCAATCTCAACCCCCGACATCGGGTTGCTCTTTCCCCCACCATATCGGGGGTCAATCCCAATTTCCAGAACACCATCACTCAGCAGGCCCAGAGCTCAGCTTCAGCAGTCAGACTCCCCATCCGACTGCTGTCAGTTCTGGGTACGAGGGAGAACGCGCTGACATTTCCGGCGGCGATTGGGCCGCAGCAGGGGGAGCATGGAATTTGGCAAAAATCTGGCAGGCTTGGGTATTTTAGAGGGTTTGCTATCAAAACGCCGAAATTTAGAATACCGAAATACCAGGATGATTGAGGTGATGAAAAATCGATAGGCATAAAAATGCCTTGCCTGCCCCTTTAAAAGCGTCGCAATATAAATTAAAATTCTTATACAGTTTTGTCAATCATCAATTCAACGCTTAACGGGATCAATGTTAACGGTTAGGGTTAACGAAACCCGTCATACCTACCAGATCTCTTCTGCGTGACGATGAGACTGCGTTTTCGGTCCTGCGGGCCGGAGGGAGGGCCCGAGCCCGACCCCCTTGAAGACGTCAACATCATCTTCGCGATGAACTATCGCTCTCGCATTCCCCCCAACCCTTTAAAGGGACGTGTAACCGGTAGAAACAAGAAAAGACGAGCAAAAGATAATTAGAATGGATATAGTTAGATCAAGGGAGGAGCAGAGGAAAGCAAGCTAGCAGGGATTCTTGAGGACTAACAACTGTTGGTAAGTTCTGAGTCAAAAAAGGGTCTCGCAACGACCAGCTGCAGCTGCACCGGAAGAGTTTTGTGGTAGGGGTTGATTGGGAGGGTTGGTTGTTTGTATGTAGGTCTCTCTCTCTCTCTCTCTCTCTCTCTCTCTCTTTCTCTCTCTCTCTCGGTTTCGGAAGAAATCCCCGGAGGGCGGGCCCTCCTCATCCAATTAGCACTGACTTCTGCCAACTCGCAACATTGCGACCAGCGGATAGAGTGAGAGAGGAGAGAGAGAGAGAGAGAGAGAGAGAGAGAGAGAGCTCAGCGAGCGAGAGAGCGAGAGATAAAGTGAGTGAGAGAGAGAAATATTTCATCTGATAAAGCGTTTAAAGGGGCACGTACTCGCGACGTTATGCAAAAATAATGTGAAAATGACGCGAGACGAACGCCGCTTTCGAAAAAACAGCACCCGGAAAACTTGGCGGGGATGGGTCTCAAAGGCCCTGAGGGGCCATAATCCAGCATCAGTGGAATGTTGTGGATTTGCGGCTGAAGAGAGAGAGAGAAAGAGAGAGAGAGAGAGAGAGAGGAGAGAGAGAGAAAGAGAGAGAACGAGCGAGAGGGACGGAGAGAGAGAGAAAAGCATAACGCGCCAGATAGTGTCGTGGCAAGCGGCCATTACTTAAGGCATGCGGGGGGAGAAGCCGGGAGGCTTCTCTTTGCCGCCCGTCTTTTTTCAACCCCCTAATTGGTGGGGGTTCTAATGAAGGGCTGACGGCTCGAGGACTCGCCGCGCCACAAATCATTTATTCTGTCGGTGAAGACGCAATTCCTCAATGGTCACGGCCAGCTTGCCCCTAGATCTCTCTCTCTCTCTCTCTCTCTCTCTCTCTCTTCCTCTCTTCTCTCTCTCTCTCTCTTTCTCTCTTTCTCTGTTTCTCTGACTCACTTTCTAGCCCATTCTCATTCAGTTCTGCATCAAGATCTCCCCAACCAGCAAAATATACACAAAGAAACGCTGCTAGCTGCCCTCAAAATTGTCAAAATTCTAATGCGCAAAAATAACGATAAAAACAAATCTCTAAGCTGGAAAAATAACTGCGATCCACCCAGCCCAACGGCGTGTCGTTTGCGGAAATGGTGCCCTCCTCTCCCTCCCCTCCCGAATCGGGTGCCTTTCACCGAGTGTGTCCAACAAGCTCTGGAGGGGGAGCTGAGGAAGAAGCTGTAAAAGTCAGGGCTCTCTTTGGTCCTCCGAAGAGGGGGGACGAGTTGAATTCGATTCTGCCGCCTTTTGCTAAGAGGAGCATCAGAGTCCGATGGGGGATGTGGACAGATAGATGGACAGCAGGGAGACAGACACACAAATTGATGGCTAGAGATCAAATGTTTTTGGAAATTTTGTTAGGCGGAACACTGGGTTTTGGCCAAAAACCTAGGATTCGGCTTTGCTTCCAGCCTAAGCTCATGCTCAAATCAGAAAGTAAGCGATGTATGGCGTCCTAGCCCGGAATAATAGTTAAACGTTTCAGTCTGTGTAGTTGCGGAGGCAAAAATAGCGCTTCTATCTCATTTATCGCTTTGGCTCTTTATCTTTCTATCTCACTCTCTCTTTCTCTCGCTCTCTCAACGCTCTCTCGCTCTCTCAAGTCTTTGCCAAATTATGCTCCCCTCGGCGGGTGGATGTGGAGAAAAGACGTTCGAAAAAGTCGCCGCATCTCGAATAGCATCTCTCTCACTCTCTCTCACACTCTCTCTCCCGCCGAACCGAATTATTCAAAGAAGGGGTGAGCTAAAGGGACAGAGGAGTCAAGCGGAATTAGCCGTGAGAGAGGCGCCATATCGAGATGGCATCGAAATAGGAAATAGGTATTAGGAATTCTGGTCGCCAAGCTAGGAAGGATCATTGGGGAATTATGTAGTAGGCCTGAAGTGTCAAGCCGCCTTTAAAACTCGAAAAATCAGGGGGCTTTTATGCTTTCCGCTACTGTCCACCCCCAAGGTTTTCACATATGTTCTGTTTGGGAGCGAGAGAGAGAGAGAGAGAGAGAGAGAGACAGAGAGAGAAACAAAGATGGACCATTTGCTACTGGGCCCTCGAAAAACGAGGCGTTGGTGGCGGCCAAAATGAAAGATGGCCCCTCGTAGGGGGATGAAGGGGCCAGAGGGCAATGTGGTGGGAGAGAGAGAGACAGAGAGAGAGAGAGCGAGTGAGAGAGACAGGGCCCCCATCTACGACAAAATATCCCATTTGTCGAAATAGAAGGGGGCCAGTGAAGGGCCACCATCACAACCACCAACCATGGCTTCAATTTCACAGCCAACCGGCAGACAGCTTCTGCCTCTTCCATTTTCTAGAAATGGCCGCGCAATCCGAAATGAGCCTTCCGAATATTCAAAAATTCTGAGTTTTTTGGAAAAATGGCTCGGGAAGTACTAGCAGTTCAGAGAAGGGAGAACGAGTTCAAAGAGTTCAAGGAGTTCCGCCGTTTCAGAATTCCCACAATCTTAAGCCCTTGGCTATCTACCGTTTAGCCTTAAAAAGCAGAGGAGATCAGACAGCCTAAGAATCCAGCAAATTTGGAGAAAATGACTGTCCGCCGAAGCAGCTCAAGGAGTTCAAGGAGGTCGGGTTCTACCGGCCGAAATTGACGAATTACCGTATCACCGCCACCGTGCTATCGTGACTTCAAAGGCCAGTGAAAACCCAGTTTCCTAAATGCTGGCCAAAAAGCTAGAAAATCGTTCTCGACGGGGGTCGAACCAGGGTCTTCAGCGCGACAGCCTGGCACACAACCACTCGGCCACAAACGGAATTCGATTGTGAGCAGAAAAAAATGCGATTTTCACGTAAGTTCAGCCACCATTAGTGCGGAAATGGTCTTCACTGTCCACCTACCGTACTGGAGCACATTATAGGAGCGGCGGCGGCTGCTGGGCGGCCGGAGCAACTGAGCCGCTTGAGGAGGTGGTTGTGGTTGGAGATGGGGCAGCGTGTGGCTAATCGTTTCGTTAATTACAGGCAAATTGCCCTAAAAAAATCTACGGTATCGACAAAAATGCGAAACCGAAGTCTGTCGAAAAACAAAAAAATCCAAAAATTCCGAGTAGTCTCCGGAATGGAAAAAATCCGATGGACGCTTAACAATAAAACTACTGTTCATGTTCAGCTATTGTCCGCCGAGACTACGAACTACAACCCCGGGAACATACCTGTGTCCGCTGGAATTCCGACCGCCCGCCCTCATCATCATTTTCCCCAAGCCAAATAGGGCTCAGAATAGGGCCAAATGCCTGGATGCGAGGATGAAATGGATAGAGACAAAGTTTGGGCCAAAAAGGGCCTGCTGGGCCCGTCTAGGGGAGGAGGGTATTCCTTGGGGCCACATATGCCAAACAGTGACCCAGAGGAGTGCCACAAAAAGGGGCCAGAAGAAGCTGAAGGGTTGAAGGGAGGTTTTCGATCCGCACAAACTCTCCCGGAAACTTTGCAAAAATGTCGCATCCCAAATGGCTGGCAGAGTGTCTTAATTTCTGACAAAAAGGTACTTTTGCACTATCGGGGGGAATGGCATACAAAATTTTTTTAGGAGGGCGAAAATGACTAGCAACGTCATAGTATGTATTTTGACACGATTTTTGAAGTAGAAAGCTAAAATTTCGAAAATCGGTCGAAATATTTTGGAAAAACAGCAAAAGTTGCCCTTTGCAGTCCCCGGCTTTTTAATTCTCAAAACGCAAAAAAGAGCCAAAACTACGTGACTGTAGCTGATTACACTATGGTACTGTCGTGAGATACGGTAGTGCCCAGCACGTAACGCGTATATCCTGCGGTATGCTGAGGGTACGCTGGGTGCACGCTAGTTGACAAGGTGAGGACGAGTGCGCTGCTCGGTAAGTCCAATTGTACGGTAATACCAATAAATTCAGATACGGCAGGGGATCTACAGTATGAAATATTTCACGATGTAATTTTAATGGACTTCATGTTTCCCCAATGGCCTTTGCTAGCATTGTTATTCGGAAGGAGAGACATGAGAGAGAGAGAGAGAGAGAGAGAGAGAGAGAGACAGAGGGAGAGAGAGACAGAGAGAGAGTGAGAGAGGGAGAGAGAGAGAGAGAGAGGGAGAGAGAGAGAGAGCGAGAGAGAGAGAGAGAGCGTGAGACCGAGAAGATAGACAGAAAAAGCTCGAGTGTTTTAATTCTATTTTCAACACAATATGAGCAGTAGCATTGCGGAAGCTCGGGTATATTTGGATCGAGTATCAGGGTGTGTATGCGTAGTATGCGGGTGGAATGGGTCCCCCAGATTTGACGACTTTTTTTGGCCTCTCTCCCCCCAAGACTCCTCGTAAAGGCCGGAATGGCCGGAGGAGAAGAGGCCGCAGAGGACAGATGCCCATCTGGGCACCGCCAAACCTGATAATACTCAGAAAAAATGATCTTTAGCTTATTTATTAAACTGCCATTACATTTTCAAACGTTTTAATTCCTAATAATTTTTACTTCTGGTGCCAAATTTCATTTGGATCAGCCAGTTAACGAAAAACCGAAAAACTCAAAAAAAACTTGCCAAGCAGTCGCGTCGGTGCCGACATTGTGGATGAGCTGAAATGTATGAATAATATTAATTTTTAAAAGACTTTTTAATCCCATGGTTTTCCAGTCCCTTTAAAGGGCCATTCAATGCAAAAATCAGCGTCGATGATCTACCTTCGATGGCCGGTGGCCTCGCTCCGTTCGCTAATCGACGGCATTCTGGGGAACATTTTTGGGATCACAGGGATATCCTTGTTTAGGGGAATTTAGGGTGTAGCGTAGCGGAATGTTTCGTAGCGCAACGAATCGTATTGAAACGTAGCTTGGGCAATGTGGCGCAACGTATCGTAACGTAGCGCAGCTTATCGTAACAACGTATTATAGCGTATGGTCCTGGAGCGTAGTACGCTCAGCGTACCGTAACGTATCGTTATTGTAATTCAGCGCTAGCGTTGCGTAGCGCACTGCAGCGCACCGTATTTCAATAGCTACGTATTACAACGTAGTGTAGCGTTGCGCAACGTACACAACGTAGCGGCTCGGAATGTAGCGTAGCGAATCGTAGTGTATCGTTTTGATACCCTAACGTTAAATTGCGTAGTGTAGTAAGTAGCGTATGGGAATTTTGCTTATCGTACCGCAACGTATTGAAACGTATCCTAACGTAGCCGTGCGTAGCCCGTAATACTAGACCAATTGGGGAGCGATGAAAACTTGATGGTGACCACTTCCCAGGATGGCTTAAGGCACCGCCATGGGGCATGTATAAACAGGGCTAGGGGATGCAATGCCCTCGGGGGTATCGTGAGAGCGGATGGGAAATGCCCTCGGGGCATTTAAAGGGACCCGACACAAATCAAACCTGTCGACGATTGGCGGATGTGGGTGTTGAGGATCTCGTGTTCGCTCCGTCTCGGCCCCGAGAGGGTAATGGGCCCCTGGAGAACTGGAAAACATGCAATTTTTAGTCTGGAAAGGGACAGGAAATTTTGAATGGGAATAGAGTATTAAAGGAACGTAGAAGGCAAGCGTATGAATTGTTGCTTTACGACCGGAATTCGACATTTAACAGTGCCAAAATTGAGGAATGTCAAAATTAGGAATTGAATGCTAACATCGCCAGAATGTCGAAATCTCAGGATGTCGACATTTTGAATGCCGATATAGGATAATGTCGAAATTTCAGGATGTCGAAAAGTCACAATCCCGACATTTCAGAATGCCGACATTTCAATATGTCGTCTTTGCCAGGAACAAACAGCTCGGAAAAATCCCCAAGCGACCTAGCGAAATGGATATTTTGAAATTTCGACATTATGATACGAATCCGGCATTATGAAATTCGACGAAAATTAAACGTTTTTCCTTATTCCGTTAGTCTATAGAAATCTGTAGTAATCAAATATGGCATCCAGCATTTTTTAGAAAAGATAGAGACAGAGCGAGAGAGACAGAGAGAGAGAGAGAGAGAGAGAGAGAGAGAGAGAGAGAGAGAGGAGAGAGAAGAGTTGTTTGCGGCGCAAAATTATAATAGAGCAATCAGGAAGGGCTCGAGAATTTTTTTGAATAGAAGTCAATGGGAGCGACTAATCATGGAACGTCTTTTTCCAGATATCCTCCTTGGTTTAAGCCTCGGACTCCAATAATCGTAAATGACCCCGCTGACGGCGAAGGGCCGATACTCGAAGTCAAGTAGGAGCCAGGGGGCTGCTATATTTGGACGAGATTGATACATAGAGAGAGACAGAGGGGGGAGGGAGGGGAGTGAGAGAGAGAAAAAGAGAGAGACAAAGAGAGAGAGATAGAGAGAGTTATAGAGACAAGCAGACGTCAAAAATCAAAAGCAAAAATATTCCTGATTAAGAATGGATGATGATTACATGCCGGGGTGTAGGGATTAGACGACAATTTAAAAACACCCAAGGAAATCTGCAAAATTTTTGAAACCATTGAATTGAATTTATTCTGGCTTGGTGAGCCCTGCAAAGCGCACCGGAAGTGAGGGGCCTAAAAATAAACTAGGCCCGAGGGACGATGACCTTAAAATAGGTTTTAACCGATTAGGAAAAAATTTCGATATTTTATTGGTTCATAAATTTTCTGAAACAAATAAAAATCAAAACGCGTGTTTTTGAGATATTCGGGGAGGTGGAGAATATTTGGGGTGAGGCTTGGCAGAATATGGGAATGAGGATGAGGATGAAGAGCACAAATGCTTGGCTCCCTATTCCGGAGACACGCCTATAGGCCGAGATCTATGGCCGGAAATTGTGGTGCGCCACACAGCGAAGATTGTACTATTTTCGCGGTATCACGCACTAATGTTAGGCTGGCAGAGGGATTTGGGCAAGAAAACGCGCCTTGAGTACCCATTTGAAACCCTCTAAACCTATGGCTGAGCAAGAGCCACGAGCTTGCAGAGATTCGAAGCCCGGAGCCCGAGGTTTAGGCTTGAGCTTGTTAGTAGCATGCTTAAGCTTCTTCATGCTCGTGGAAAGCTCACGCTCATTTTAGCCTGTGCTGGGACTCCAGGTAGCTTGGCTCAGGCTTAAGCTTCGTTAGTCATACGCTTAGGCTCAAGTCGAGGCTCTTCTGAGTCGGCATGCTTTAGCAGAGTCACAAGCTCAGACCCGTGCTGAGGCCTGTGCCTCAAGTCCAGGCTCCAGCTGAGAGGCAAGCTTAGTTATAACCTCAGGCCCAGGTTCGAGCTCAGGCTCAGTCTCAGGCTTAGGACCCTAGTCCAAGCTTAGCTGAAGAGCATACCCTTCAAAAATAGCGGAAGTAACTGGAAGTGGGCTGAGATGGGTGGGTAAGGAATGCGTGAGTGGGCGAGGAGGGAGGAGGAGGAGGTGTAAGGAGGAAATTGAGGAATTGGCAGGGGGAATCTTCGAATCGGGACTAGTCTTTGGCATGGCTGGTTAGTAGCCTGGGGCTCAATCCACCTGACGAGATTGCTTGTAGCGAAGGGACAGGGAGAAAGAGGAAGAATAGGAGGATGAGGGGTAATGATGGATAGATTGAGCCTGTGCATAGAGGCAATTCATATTGATTGGGGCTCTAGGGTATGGAAATTCCGCGGCGATGCTTAGGCTTAGCTTAGGCTTAGCTTAGGCTTAGCTTAGGCTTAGCTTAGGCTTAGCTTAGGCTTATCTTTGGCTTAGCTTAGGCTTAGCTTAGGCTTAGCTTAGGCTTAGCTTAGGCTTAGCTTAGGCTTAGCGTAGGCTTAGCTTAGGCTTGACTATAGAATGTGTTTGCTTCGAAAGGAACACATGGCTTCACATAGATGGCCCTGTGCCCACCCACCGTCACCCCCTCCACGTCCATGGCCCCCAATCTGTCCCCTGGGGATCGGCACTCCATATCTGCCACCTTCTCCGCTTCTCCAGCCACTAGCACATACCCTTGGGGAAAGATTGGTGGTGGGGGACGTGGAGATAAAGATAAAGCGGTTGGTTTAAAGGGATCAGGCAGGGGAATTTTGCTTTCCGGCTTCTGGTTCCTTATCGGGGGTTAACAGTGCATGCGCAAATACCGATCGATTTTATATTTTTATTCACCAAAACAGGGCGACCCAAAAGCGATGATACAAGTGATGTGTCGGTTGTTTTGAGACTTGGATTGGTGATGATCAGAGGGCTGTGGGGGTGAAGAAGTATCTGGAGCTGTTCACTGCTTCGCGTCGTCGGCATACGGGTCGTCGGACGTTGGTAGGCGGACATGTGGTCGCATCTTGGACGACGATCTGAAGGGAGTGAGAGTGAGTGTGGGAGAAAGAAAGAGAGCGAAGTAGAGCGAGAGAGAGAGAGGAGAGAGAGGATAGAGAGAGAACCTACATCATATTCCACCTCATCAGCCGGTCCCTCAGTCAACGTGACGAGGTGGCCGAGGAACGAGTGGAAGAACGGCTCGACGAGCCCGACAAGTCCGGCCGCCCCAAGCACGAACAAAATTGTTCTGTGTGCTGGATTGTTAGCGGTAGGGAAATTTCGGACGCGGCGGCAAGCGAGAAGAGACAATTTGCCCCACCCACCATGGCACTGCACCACGCTCCCGGGTATTCAGGGATGGCGTTGGCACCGCGGAGTCGCCAGTTCTCCTGCCACATGCTCCGATGGCCGAACAGGAGGCACACGCGGCCCATTGCAGCGTCACGCGCAGCACGCACACACCAAGGTGGAAGCCCTGGAAAAGGGAGAAAAATGTGGATTCTGAAGATTCTCCACGACCAGCCTAATGACAGCAAGAAGTTCGGTCGTACCGCTTCACTTTGCCGTCCTTCATCTCGGCATAGACGATGGTGAGGAAGAGCAGCAGCGCGTCGCCGACCTGGATCAGGGCGGCCGAGCGGACCGGCTAAAAATAGAGTTTTAGGACTGGGTTTTGGTTTGGGCTTCGAGTTATAGTGAAGGTCCTCGCCCACTCGATTTTCCAAAAAGCGGATAAGCTACCGTACCAACGTGGCCGAGGCAAGCACCGTGTCACTGACGCCCAGCATGTCGTCGGCGGCCAGCTAAAATCCACTTTTTCAGGGCTACAGTAACCGGAGCATACCGGAATCTGGCGTTTTAGGTCGACGGGCAACGCGCGCGTCTGCTTCGTCTCCGGGTCGGTCAGCGAGATGCCGACGAGCGCCTTGAAGACGCTCACCGCTCGGCCGAGGGGCCGGCCCGTTCCTGAGACAAAAATCCCAGGTTTTGCAAAATCCAAGCCGGATTTCATCTAATCGAGTGGTCCCAGCACTGAAATTTTGCTTGAAAATTGTTTCGAGCAAAAAGCAAAAATTTAACGGCCGCTGGAATCGAGCCCGGGTCTCTAGACTAGTAGACAAACCCGCTAACCACTACGCAATACTCATACGGTCAGTTTCCAAAAAAAGGCCGCACCAAATGAAGATGATTATCATCGCGCAGCGGCACGTCGAGGTGCTCGACACCGAGCAGTACGTAGACCAGGGTGACAGCGGTGAGCAGCTGCAGGCAGCGCACCAGGAAATGGACGCGGACTGAAACAGATCGGGTAGCCTAGGTTTTAACTCGGTTTAGGCTTAGGTTTAACTTAGCTTAGCTTAGGCTTAGCTTACCCCCAGCTCAGGATTAGCCTAGGCTTATTTCAGGCCTAGCTTCGGCTAGCTTAGGTTTAGCCTGGGCTCAAGCTTGGTTTAGACCTTAGCTTCATCAAATCCTTCCAGCCATTAATTAGTCCGAGCTGTAAAAATTCTTTAGTAATGGGCTGTGTCAGTTGTATCTCTGCCTCTGAAAGCGCCGAGAATCTGAAGCCGTTCAGCTCGAGCTAAAAGCGGCTACCCGATTTTATGAAATTTGCATAATTAGGATGTTTTTCACCCACGGTGCATTGCTCTCGGGGGTGTTCGGAAGGGTAGAGCACTGGAAATGATCATATTTTCCCCGATTTCGCCAAAATTTGCTTGTTTCCGATGATTCCAACTCCGGGATGCAAATTGGGGAGCGGTGCCCCCTGGAAAATTACCAATTTGGAGCGTTGGAAGAGAGAGAGAGAGAGAGAGAGAGAGAGAGAGAGAGAGATAGTGAACCAAATTCCACTGTCGCCATCCCTTTAAAGTGCTCCAACAAAATTAAATCTTTATTGGCAATCGTCTTTTATAAAGTTTATTCCGCGTCGTCGACACGTTTCTGGAAGCCGTTGAAGCGGGCCATCGGTGGCCGGAAGCTGTCGCCGAACGGGAATCTGGCCTAAAAGTGGAATCATTGGTCTGCTTGCTTTCCAAATTTTGCGTTAGGGTAACGGAGAAGGGTTAAAAGCCATCCTTTTAAACTGCACCCACATATCCCATTGCGTAACGCGACGGCCGCCCGCCATCCGGGGCCCGGCTTTCGAGCGTATGAAGAGGCCGTCTAAAATGTATTAGCCTTGACTTAGGAGAGGCTTAGGTTTGCGCCTGGCCTAGGCTTGGCTTAACTTTCGCTACAAGCACACCTGTGATACTCCTCGGCCCAGCCCGCATTGATGGAATCCGAGCAGGGAGCCTGAGCACGGCCATCCGGATGAGAACTGAAAACTTAGTTACGCTTGTTAGGTTTGGGCTCATGCTCGGCTTAGGCTTTGCTTAGGGCTGGCTTTGACTTAGACTTAGAGAGAGAGAGAGAGAGAGAGAGAGAGAGAGAGAGACTCTAAAGACTTAGACGAGTCAAGCCCTCAAAACTACCGTACCTTGAGTGACACGATTCCTTCGCGCATCCACATCCAAGATAACCAGAGCGCAAAGCACGGCGAGGCTTTTCAGCTGCATTGGTAGGAATTTGTGTGCGTGATTGTCAGCGGGCAAAAGTGGGGTTTGCTTGAGGGCAGGAGTGTGGTCCCGCGACGAATTAGCGGGAAGTCGGCGGAAAGATGTGATTCTGCCATTGGGGGCAGGTGACATCAACAGAAGTGGCGGGGGCATTTTGGAATTGGCGCATCTGGTCGTTTCAACGACTGGAAGAGGGCAATGCAGCGGAGAGAACTTGGAAATGCTTGAAATTTCGAACCCGGTGAGCCATAAAACTTCAAATCGGCGTTTTGAGTGAATTTGTTACAATAAAGGGCTGCAACAGTACGACCTTGTGATAGAATACTTTACAATACGATCATTTAGCTACAGTATACAGTACAGTACACCATGCGAATAAGTTGAGCCTAAGCTAATCGTAAGCTCAGCCGACGCCTAAACTCACGCTCAAGCTCAAGCCCAAACCGAAGTCAAAGCCTAGGCCTACGCTCAACCCAGTCCCCAGTACAAGTTGCCATATTACGCTCATACACGTAGCACTGTAGTACGCAATGGTACGACACCTGACAACCCGCTATGATACGGTAAGATCCAAAGGATTACAGTACTTCTTCGTACAGGTATGTATCGATAGCTCTCGAGGAGCCAACGAATGGGTAGGGGTCGGAATCTCGAAATTTCGGAATCTCGAAATTTCGGAATCTCGAAATTTCGGAATCTCGAAATTTCGGAATCTGAAATTCGAATCTCGAAATTTCGGAATCTCGAAATTTCGGAATCTCGAAATTTCGGAATCTCGAAATTTCGGAATCTCGAAATTGCGGAATCTCGAAATTCCGGAAATATTAGCAGATTCCTGGAAGCAAAACTATTATGTATCCAAATTTTTCAGATACAAATCCAAGATTTCCGATAAAACGAAAAGTAGACCCCGTCTAACTCGACGGAGATGCGTCGGATCGGGATGATAGTCATACCATTCGAAAGCCCTTGAAACGACGAGTTGATAAACACCTTTTTCAGAGGGTCTACTTTTAGTTTTATCGGAAATCTTGTATTTATATCTGAAAAATTTGGATACATAATAGTTTTGCTTCCAGGAATCTGCTAATATTTCCGGAATTTCGAGATTCCGCAATTTCGAGATTCCGAAATTTCGAGATTCCGAAATTTCGAGATTCAGAAATTTCGAGATTCCGAAATTTCGAGATTCCGAAATTTCGAGATTCCGAAATTTCGAGATTCCGACTATCACCCCAACGAATCTGTCTACTACATTTCTAAAATTTAAAGTTTTTTTATGGCTTTCTAGGCATGTTTCGTACATTTTTCAAGCTTCTTTCGTGAC
>CATQJA010000896.1:0-24112 GCA_958295435.1 Mesorhabditis spiculigera
AGAGAGAGAGAAAGAGAGGAGATAAAGAGAGCGAGAGAGAGAGAGAGAGAGAACTATGGCGGCTAGTGAAAGATAGGGAGAACGAGGACGAGAACGAGCGCAAGAGATACAGCAACCAAAAGAAAGAGAGAGAGAGAGAGAGAGAGAGAGCGAGGGCGAGAGAGAGAGAGAGCGGGAGAGCGGGAAAGTGAGAGATAGCCAGACGGAGCGAGAGAGTGAAAGAGCGTGAGATAAAGTGTACGAGAGCGGGAACATCGCGAGATAGAGAAAAAGATTTAATGAAATCCAAGACATCTCTCGTATTACCATATGCCGCTGGCAACGTCCCAAGAAATCCAGACCCCCTTCCCCGGAAATAAGCTGTGAAATCGAAGCCTATCCCCCTCCACCCCCATACTGGCTAATCGCATTCATCGAATGTAATCCACCAGCTTTCGGGGGGTCTGTCCAAACATGGCCAAGCCAAGGGCCCAATCATGGCTGATGGGCGGACCCCCACTACCATCCCGGGGCCCAAATCTGGTGCCCCATTCCGTGTCGCTCCGCTTTGCGCTTTTGCCTACCAGCCACGTCCATAGGATTCTCGCGTAGGGGAACTCGATGCACGAATCGCTCTATTATCCGCCGTATTGTTTCAATTTGAATGCTACTGGTGAGTTCAGAGGTTTTTATTTTCGAGGGACTGAGAAGTCGGGATTCACAGCCACTCTGTGGAAATCGATAAGCTAAAAATAGTTGTTATTTAATAGATGTATCGAAAATCTCACCAGAATCTCTTAGAGGATTTGTTTCAGCAATAATGGCCCTAAGGCGACACTTTTTCTTCCAGAATTCGTAAAGCTCGGCTTCCCACCGGAAGCGTCGTCGAGTGGATGCGAAGCTGCACAACCAGATGAGAAAAAGTCGACGGCAAGACGTTCGCGTACCGCCTTCAGTGATAAACAGCTTGAGGTGAGTGAGAGAGAGAGAACGAGAGAAGTTTTTTACACCTATTTTTCAGGAGCTCGAGCGCTGCTTCAACAATTGCCAATACCCCGACCTGGCGACGCGCGATCGTCTGGCCAAAATGGTGGACTTGCCTGAGTCGAGGATACAGGTAAGAACAAAATTATTGGGGCTTGGAAGGAGCTTGCGGCTCATGCACAAGAAAGTATAAGCGGAGCCCAGAGTTATGATCAAGCTCAATCTAAGCCTAATCCGAAGTAAAGCCTAAGCTTGAGCTAAGCCTATGTCGAGCATGAGATTTTCATGGTTTTAACTAAATTGAGTAGTGGTTGGTGCGGCCAATCAACCAGAAACCCTTAAAGCAGGATTAAAAATTTTCAATTTTCGTCGAAAATCGATCAGTTATGTTCCTGAAAAATGACATAGACAATCTTAAAAATTTTCAACCTCCAGTTTTTTAGGAACATTATAAAACGATTTAGTAAACGACTATTTATGTAAGCAAACATTTTGAAAACTCTTGAAAAGTTTATGCTCAAGGAATTCACCTTGCCCTCCCTTAAACACCTACTGTTTCCACTTTATCAATCAACTTTCAATCCCAATTCGACACCGAGGCGGTGGCAAGACCCTTACGCAATGGGTATTTGATCCGGATTGGTTGAGGAGTGGGGATGCCCACTCGACCAGAGGCCAAAAGGACAACTTGTTGACCGATCCGACGAGGGCACGGCGGTCCCCTTTGCCTCCTATTCCACACCGGATGGCTACAGTATCTCTTTCCCCCTATCCGCGGATTCTCATTTGCATCCCGGCTATCCGGGTGGATTTATTTGTACATGGCCAGGTGGGGGGGCTTGTATGTAGCAGGGGGGCCAATCCGTCCCCACCCAGACATACACCTGTCGATTCACGGCACTGGATTTTTGGGAATTTCGTGAAAAGCTGTTTTTACGGCGGCGCTCAAGCTTAAGCCTACGCCACGTCGGAAACTGGGTCTAAGCCAAGCCTAAGCCTCAGCCGAAGGGCAAGAATAAGCCTAAGCCAAGCCTGAGCCTAAGCATAAATCTAAGCCTAAGCCTAGGCTAAGCCGAAGCCTAAGCCCAAGCCTGAGCTCAAGCCCAGGCCTACGCCTAGGCCCAATCCTAAGCCGAATCTAAGCCTAAGCCTAACCTAACCCTAAGCCGAAGCCTAAGCCTAGCCTAACCCGCAGCCGAAGCCTAAGCCTACGTCTGAAAGTGGTGCTAACACCCGAAAAAAACACAAAATTGATGACTAAGATGCTTCCCCAATCATCTCTGCTAGCCTGCCCTGCAAATTTTCTCACTTGAGCCTATCTGAGCTTTGCTGAAGCATCCCTCCTAGCTTCCTAGAGAAATTACAGTATCCCGGGGCGGCCGGAAGCAGATGGAAGTTGTAGCGGAACAGCCGTTTCTCCCCCCCCCCCCTCTCTCTCGCTCCAGGGGGGTAATCTGTGGGTTAGATGAGGGGCTAAGCTTGTCCTTCTCGGGGCGAGGAGCAAGATGTGTCAGCCTTTAGGTAAATATTACCACTCCAAGCACCAGCCCCGGGTAGCTTGTACCATAAGCGGAAGTTGGTCGCTGTTTAGGAGATTTGAGGCTAGCATAGATTCTTAGGGAATCGTAGCGCAGACATCTTCTAGAAGCCTAAGAGTCAGGCAAGATAGCAAGATTCTCGGGGACATAAAAAATCCGATAAAGCTAACCGAATTTTTTTGGCCAAACTCGATTCGGGCAAACTAGCAGAGGTTTTTGAGGAAATTTTAGCTTCTAGGCAAGCTAACAGAGTGTCCCGAGGAAAATAACATGTTTTTTCCTTCTGTCACCATCCCTTTAAACCCCATCTTTTTCCAGGTATGGTTCAAAAACCGTCGCGCCAAACACCGAAAGCGGCTTAACAATATGCGACGGGGGGAGGCTGATGAAGAGCTAGATGGGGCAGATGAGAGAGATGCAGATACACAACCCCCACCCACAAAAATGAGCCCGAAGAATGATGGGGCCATGATTAGTGAGTAATTAGAAGGATTACGGTATATTGGACATCCTTTAGCGTGGACTCCTGGTTCGATGTTTGGGCAAGCCGGGATACCGTATCCAGCGTCGTTTTATCCGTTTAATGGGATGTCATGGCCGATGGTGGGTTTTTTTGGAGGGAGCGAGAGCGAGAGATAAAGCGAGAGAGAGATAGAGCGCTAAAGGGTGAGAGAGAGCGAGAGAGGGGAGAGAGGGAGAAAGAGAGAGTGAGATGGAGAGAGAGAGGGAGAGAGAGAGAGAGGGGAGGTAGAAGAGAGAGAGAGAGCCATAGAGAGAGTGCAGATAGTGAGAGAGTGATCGCGTGCGAGAGAGCTAGATCGAAAGAGAGCTCCAGCGCGAGAGAGACAAAAAGAACGAGAGAGAGAGAGAGAGAGAGAGCGTGAGCGAGACCGAGAGCAAAAGGCCGGATTAATGATAGTTCTCGCCAACATCATGTAACACTAACCAATTCCCTATATTTACCCGTTGCTTGGATAATCGGTCAAAATGGTTGTGCACAAATAATGCTCCCCGGCCACGATATCGAGTTTCACCCCTCCAAAAAAACATGTCAAGTGTCCTGGATAGTTTTTGAAAGCTACCGATTGCTCCTTGTATTGTATTTCCTAAAGAATCTCCGCCCGCTCGCCTCTGTATGTGAAAATTGGCAGAGAGATTGTGGAAACCACAGAAAATTCTGTACTTTTTAGATTCCAACCTTCCCCGACTTCTCGCCGACGCCCGCCAATGTGAAAATGTGATAATTGGCATCTGCCTTTTCATGAAGCTTGAGAAAAAAGACAAAATAAAGTTTATGGTAACTCCGAAACTGTACAAAGTAAGGCAAAAACAAATTAGGAAAATTCCAGCTGCGCGCAAAAACCCGGGAAAATAGCGCAAGATTGAAAGAGAGAGAGTGAGAGGGAGAGGGCGAGAGAGAGAGAGAGAGAGAGAGAGAGAAACATAGCGAATGGAATGTGGTCACAACAAAAATAAAATAGCCAAAAAACAGGGTAAGGCACGTTTGCGAGCGTCAATAAATCGAAAGCATTTAATTTGAATGTTCTTCGGATTTATGCAATTTGGGTGGGGGCCGATTCGCTTCTCGGGACGACCTCCTTCCAGATGAACCACGAGTTCAGCGCCAACGTCGCCACCAGCACCCAGCCGGACAGCTAGAAAAAGATTTCTCTCTGTCTATCTCTTTCTCTCTCTCTCTCTCTCTCTCTCTCTCTCGCTCCCTCTCTCTCCCTCGCTTTTCCAGGCAACTTACCCAGTGTGCGAAAGAATTTTCAGATGGCCAAATGGACCAGCGCCGGGGGTTGGCTGACAGGGGTTAGGACCAGCGCCGCGTTAGCGGCAAGAATTTTTGTGGCTTTTTGGGTCCATATCCAAAAAAATAGCGAAAATAAATGTCGGCTTCCTGGATTTTCTGTAATTTAATGTTGTTGCGCTGCTTACAGTTCTTTCTTCTTTCTTTTACAGTACGAAAAATTGCGCATGAAAATTTGGGCAGAAATCGACACAGGGAAAAAATTTGCAATGCCACGACGGCCCCAGAAGTGACGGCGCTGGTCCCGAAAAAGCCCTTCAAAAGTCGGATGAAGCTGAGACTTGGATGAGGGGAAGAGAAAACTGGGAACTCGTTTAGGGAAAAAATTGGGATGGATCGGCCAGTGCAGTAGAGGGTAGCATGCAATTGAATGGATTTTTCCCATATAAAACGGCAAAAACCGCCGCGTCCAATTAAGCGCCGGTCCATAACTCAGCGATAACGTAATGGATCAGAACGGTTGATACGTAGTTAGAAAGAGGAAAGACCGGGCTTTCAGCCGACTAGAAGTTCTAAGTGGGAAAATTGAGACGGAGGGCGCAAAAAGGAAAAAACGGAACATCTATCGATCCCACGGCCAATTAAGGCGACCAGTCGCTGGTCGATAGCTACAGGCGGAAGCAAGTATGGGTTAAAATGGTTTTGTCAGATGATAGCCAGTACCAGAGGCTATTCGGCAAGCAAGTTTGGTGGTGATTGATTGCCCTTTCGGGGACCAACGGGACCAGAAGTGTGGCGCGGCCAAATGAGCTGATTCCGGAGGTGAAGCGGCGCTGGTCCGGAAAAGGGTTTTAAACTGGAAGCATGCTTTTGCTTTTTTGGCAGTAGTTGGGCAGACCCTAGACCTAGCCTGAAAACAAATTTGAAACCGCTAGCGCCAAGGACGGGGTAGTTAGAGCATTTTCAAGGGATTCACCAGCGTGCACCGGGATGGGGGGCCGATAAAAAATTATTTCTCCGCATTCCACTGGCCGATCTTGACCAAATTTTACCCAAACCTTGATCGGGGAAATGTGTAATGCTCATCTAATTGCCAGCTTGGTCCAAGCCGTTCACCCGTAACGAGCGTTGTCACATCCATACCCACCATGACCGATCATACTTTACTCCTTTGCCGACTTCTGCCGAAATTTTCGTGCATGATTTTTCTTGGTGTCGTATCGTTACTATGATTTAAATGGTGGAATTTTTTAGAAATAGTTATTGAGAACTCCTTACCTCGCAGATAACATATATCGATTACACTATATTTTTTTTCCATCATGGCGCCGTAGGCGCCGAAAAATCGCGATTTAACTAACCCTAGGACCAGCGCCTAGGGCCATTTTTGGGACCAGCGCCGGCCGCACCACGGCCAAACCCTTCGCACACTGCAACTTACCACAGAGATCGTTAGCATTCCATTATTCGCCGACACTCCTACAAAACTCCCCCATTTTTCAGGAGCTCCAGCAATGATTGCCTTCACATGCTCTTCGCTAAATCGTGGCTTGAATACCGTAATCCTGGTTGCTGTACCTTGTCTGCCCGCCGATACCATTGGCGGCTGACCACCAGATGGAGGTACAGAAAAACCAGAAGACGAACAAGAGGGCCGTGACGGCGAGGTCCTAAAAATTGGGGATCTCCTTCCCTCTTTCTCCCTCTCTCTCTCACTCTCTCTCTCTCTCTCTCTCTCTCTCTCAAGCTGTCCCGGTCTGGATGTCACCATCCCTTTAAAACCCACCGCCAACGGGATTCGCTTGTCGTTACTGTAGATTTGCCATAGGACCACGTAGGAAAATGTGACGATCAAGACGAAGATCAGCGTAACGACGGCCGTAAAATAGAAGAAACCGGCAGCACTGGAAGTCGAAGGTTTTGTCGGCGAGAGAGAGCAAGAGAGAGAGAGAGAGAGAGAGAGAGAGAGTGAGAGAAAGAGCTAGAGATTGACTTACCCTCCAGCACCATCCGTCCAAAACGTGGATTTGCCTCCATCACATGTCTCCAGCTGGTGGGAGGCCATTCTGTAAATTTTCCGGTTTACGGACGCTTGGAAAAATTTTCAGAATTCTGAATAGAAAAAGCGCTTTTATTTTCCGTCTATTTAAACCCTAATTAACATACGAAAATGTGGTGGTCTTCGCTTGGATCGGCGGCTTTGTCGTATTTGTCGTCGGATCAACGCAAACGTACGTCACGTCGGCGTGCCAGGAATTGGCTGCAGCTAGAGCGATGACGAGAAATACCTGAAATATTTGGGATTAGGTATCTCTCTCTCTTTCTCTCTCTCTATCTCCCTCTCTCTCTCTCTCTCTCGCTCACTCAACCCGAAAACTCACAAATTGGATGACCCTGATGAATCCGAGTGGATACTTGAAGACGCTCACATTCAGCCCACCCTCCGCCATCACGGACACGAGTCTGGAGAAGAACATTTGCAGATGATACGCAGCGATACAGCCGGCGTAGCGAAACGGAACATTTCAATATTCGCAATTTTGGGGTATCCCCTAGATGATTCAACGTGTTTGGGGGAGACCGGCTGGGAATCAGGGTGATTCATTTTCGCTTCAAGAAAACTCCGAAAATTCCAAATTCCGCGATTTGTCCGGAAATTCATGAATTGGGTTATGGTGGAAGCTAACGCTGATTAACATAACGTATCCTGATACCCTGTAGCGATGGTGAGCATGGAAATTTACATAGACTAATGTATAGCTGCTGATCTTGCAAGGAGACATTTTATCATTTTAGTGCCGTCCAAGCGGGGACCGTGTACTTAAAGACTTCTTATCGTTCCGCATATAAGCGTAATAAGGTCTAACGTAGCGGAGCGTACTTTACCGTGGCCTACTGTAAATAAATATAAAACTGGCTTGAAGATTGTAGCTTAGCAAATCGAATTCTAGCGTGTTTTATCCTAGGAGATATATCCTAGCGGGCCGATCGTAACCTAGCGAATTTATAATAGCGCGGTGAAGTCGAGTAGCACATTTATAACTATTTATATTAGCTTTTCTACATGTAAAAATCAGCCTTATGAAACAGAATATTATCGCAACATTAATGAGGATAGTAGGATATCCGAAAAAAAGGGAAGCAGAAAGGCTCAAAGGGGGCTGAGTGGAGGTATTCGGGATCGATTCCCGATTTGCCCTTCCCTTTCTCTTCCTCGCCCTCCATACAAAGGATCTTGTTTTCGGGTGAGCGCCCGGGCGACCCGCAATGCTCCATTCAGCCTTTCCCAAAATATGCAAAAAATAGTTTCGGAACGGTTGAGAATTAGCAAAAAAAAATGGAAAAATCGAAAAAATAAATTTGTATAAGCGTCTTACATACCTAATTTTAAATTAAGGTAAAAAGGTAAAGGCAATAATTATAAGGCTACAAGAGAGAGCGTGAGTGAGTGAGAGAGAGAGAGAGAGAGAGAGAGCTGGAGAGAAAGTTATAGAGCGAGAGACAGAGAGAGTGCGATCAAAATACCACAAATATTTTGCGCATGCGTCGAATCAATATATTTGGGGAGGCGCCGGGATGATGCATGTGTGGGGGATGCATGGATGGGGCGCGGCGTGTGTCGGCGGGTGGTTTCGACTGTTTACCTTTTTCACCCCTGACACTCACAACATTTCAGTACCAACTTTTCCACTCGAAAAAAGATGGACCTCGCAAAACCCAATAATAAGACGCAACAAGTAATGCTAGCGAATTGAGTTAATTTGGATTAAAAGCGTTGGAAAAAGCACTTACGATTTCATAGATAGGTTTAATGAGCCCTACGATTTTACGTTAAAAGGAACCAGAAACTTGTTGATTGTCCATTTTTCGGGGGTGGGCACGGGGCGAAAACTGCTGCCGACCTCCCGGGGAACAAACAAGCTGATAAGCGCTACCCCCCACAACCCATGGATCGGGTTGTATTTTGTTGTGAAACGGAACGGATGAGGACATGGTAGAGAGAAAGCGGGAGAGAGAGAGGAGAGAGAGGGAGAGAGAGAGAGAGGGAGAGAGCCATCAAAGTTAATAGCCATGAGTACCTTCTAAAAAAGGGGTAACAGATTCCTCAGAAAAAATTTCTTCCATCTCACGCTCTCCTCTCTCTCTTCTCTCTCTCCCTCTCTCTCGGCTACCAGCAAAAATTTGTAAAATCCCCCTCCAAATACCTTTAATCGACCAAATCCAATCCCACCCACGATTCCTATGAGGTGATAAATCTTGGCCAAACAGCCAACGGGGACACAAATCAGCGGTTTTCGGGGGGAAAGTGAGGGAGTGAGTGGTGTGGCCCCCTGGCGGGCTATATGAGTTGTTAGGTGCCAGTCGTAGTCAGCTCAACCGCCCGCTACAGAAAGAAAAGCGGACCGACTCGAAAAGCCGTCCCGGGTCGGGTGTAATGGGGTGGGGAGGAGGGAAACGAGCAGCAGCTCAAGCACAGAAAGATATACAAACACGTAACCTAGGGTTAAAATATTACTCTCTGTTTATATCTCTTGGTACATCTCTCTCGTCCACTGTCTCTCGCGCTCTCTCTTTGTCTATGCACCGCTTGCTCTATTTCTCTCTTGCTCTCTCTCCCTTTCCATCTATATCGGTCTATCTATCGCTCTTGCTCTCTCTCGCGCTCTCTCTCTCGACCACGCTCGCTCTCTCTCTCTTTCATTCCACTTTCTCCTCTCTCTCCCTCTCATTCTCTCTCGCTCACTCTGTCTCTCCCTCTCCACTCCAACTCTCAGGAAGGCAATCTAGCAGAGACCCTTTACGAAAATCGTTCCCGATTTCTAGATTCGTCAAATTACGGCACCATTATTTATTCAAAAGTATACAAAACAAAGCCACAACTACAAAACATATACCCGTGGATTCACAAGGACAAATGAAAGAGGAGTGAGAGAATTGAAGACTTGAGAGGAATGGAGGGATTGTTTTATGGCATCTGCCCGGTCCGGACGTAGTATCTGAAAGGAATATCGCATGCCGTAAGATCGGAGAAGGCTTACCGTAACTGATCCTCCGAATTGACAACGACCAGTCGACGCTTCACCACGTGGTCGCCGGCCAGGGCGAGAAGTTGTTGCTCAGCTGAAAGGAGAGCTTGAGGGCTAGCAGACAGCATTAGGGAAACATTCTGGAAAACGCAATGGAACGAACGAGCAGAGATTCATGGAGACACTTCAAACTAAGAATCTTGCTCACTCTCACTCACTCCCTCTCTCGCTCTCTCTCTCTCTCTCTCTCTCTCTCTCTTTCTCTCTGCCTAACTCCGATTTCCTTCGATCCATAAGGAGAGAGAGTGAGATAGAGAGCGTGACAGATAAAGAGCGAGATGAGAGAGAGAGAGAGAGAGAAGTAGCAAAACCTACTATTAATGGCCGGTGTCCTTCCCAGCATAGACGATAGCCCAATTTGTCGTTGTAGATTTGGGTCTGCCTCTAGTGCCCTCCTAATATCATCCAGGGTCAACCCCCGCTTGGCCCTCCCCTTCGCGAAGGGCCCCACATCACAGCCTTCAACATGCGGACATTCCGTCTGCAAATATAGACATGAATTCCGACAGCATGTTTTTGCCATGATTTTTGAAAAATACGGTACCTGCGGGCATTCGGCAAACGGGCACACCCTCACGAGACAGGTGTACTGTACGTGAGCAGTCGTCTGGTAGCGGAACGCTTCGATTGAGACCTGAATAAAGTGTTTGCTCCAAAAGGGATGTCGATATTACGATATTTTCCCAAAAAAAATTTGGTATGTTTGCCGGGTTTCAAGATTTTTTAACGCCATTAGATATATACATTTTAGCCCTAAATACAATAGAAAATAGTGATGGCCATATTGCATTATACTACGAGACACTCCTCCGTACCATCATGCCGTGATCGGTGGATGCGGGCGGGCAGGCGAGTCCAACCAAATCTGAGGGGCATCCATCGCGGATGATGGGAAGCGGCTCTTTCTCCCAGTCGTATCTAAAGCTCAACTTGGTTGGACCGCTCTCTCTGTCTATGTCTCTCTCTCTCTTCCTTCCAGGGCCTTTAAAAACCGCCTAAGAACTCACCTCGGATCAATTGGCTCCACCTGACATCCCCTTACGGACATGTAGCGAGCTGAACATCAGTTTTTTAGCCGAAAACCGAAACTAACGTGGTATCGGGAAATGTGGGGTGAAGTCGAGAATTATCCGGTTTCCGACCACAACTGCTTCCACTGGCCGCCCATTGTGAAAGATGTCGAATGTTACCGGCTGCCGGGGCTTGGCCCTGAAAATTGATAGAATTTTGGGGTTGCGGCGAAAGGGTGGGACGTCACGTTCTGTCTCTCTCTCTCTCTCTCTCTCTCTCTCTCTCTCATTCTCTCATTCTCTCTCTCACTCTCTGTTAGGCGCTCTCGCTCGAAAAATCGAAAAACCAACCCGTGTTGGTCAATGCCAGGTGGCCCAGCCGTGGTCGTCGTCGTCGTCGTCGGGGCGGGGTGCGGCTCGAACGGCTTGGCCGGCGCACGCGCTAAGTGCACGTTATCGTTCCAGTTCACTTCCGCGGTCGGCTGAAAGGAATAGATGATCTTTCTAGGGACTAGGTTTTTTGTGCTTATTTCAACGTAGGCTTCGAATCTCACCTTTTTCGTAGTGGTCGTTGTCGTACTTGTCGCAGTGGTCGTCGTGGCAGTAGATGCTCGACTGGTTGGTCTGGCTGTCGTGGTCGTGGTTGTACTCGTCGCAGTCGTGGTTGTAGTCGTAGGTCTTAATTGAAGTTATAGAGGGACGAGAAATTATTCGCTGTTTTCTCTCTCTCTCTCTCTCTCCGAGCTCTCTCCGAGCTCAAATCCCTTCCAAACTCAGGCCAAGCAAAATAATCAACCAAATTACCGCTGTGTACTTGTCGAAGTAGTGGTACTAAGAGTAGTAGTTGTGGTAGTCGTAGATCTGCTTGTACTGCTTGACCTCGTCGTGGTCACCGTCGGCCTAGCGGTTGTTGTAGTAGTTGTGTACACACCCGTAGTCGATGACTGGGTTACGGTAGGCCTGGCGGTTGTCGTCGTAGCGTACACACTCGTAGTCGAGCCGGTAGATGGACTTCTAGCGGTCGTTGTTGTTCCCTTCGTCAAGACTTGCGGCGTATTGTCCTCGATCAAAAGCGGCAGTTTATAGGTGTCCTTGGTAGTCGTTGGCCTCGGGGTGGTCCGAGTCACGGTAGACGAGACCCCAGCCTGATTTATCAATGTGGGGAGGGCAGTTCTTGCAGACTCGAACGTCTTGGCCCCTGGGTTCCGGGGTGAACTTGTTGAAGTTGATGTGGTAGTTGTGTTGATGATCATCGGGATGGATTCGCGGACGCTCTCGCGGCCCAACTCAGAAAACAGCGCGTGCGCCGAGGCGGCAAACTGATCGGCCGTGATATCGTTGGTGGATGGGCTGCAAAAAAAGGCAAAAATAAATTGAAAAACAAAAAGAGCAAAAAGCAAAAAGCTGAGCGCTCCAGCGGGGATCGAACCCTGGTCGGAGGGGTGAGAAGCGCGAGTTTAACCAATGCGCCACGGGGCTAGCGCCGAGTCTCTTAATTTAAAGGAAGCGTGCCTGGACAGAAGTTTTTCAAGGGCGCTTTTTTCAGATGTGATGCCCTTTTAAAAGAACCTTCAGCAACTTAAATCAACTTAACTGATTTAATCGAAAGAAGCCAATTTTAACATTAAGAAAAGAATATTTTTCATAGTTATATGAAAACATATAAAATTAAATATACTGTTCCAAAATTAAAATTAAATAAATCAGGCTGAGGATAACAAATTATAATTAGAATAATTTAAATTTACAACTTAATTAAATTTAAATTCAGATATCATAATTTTTTAGTTAAAAAACCACAAATAAATTTAACTCACGGAACTTCCGGGTAGTGATTGAGCGATCGAGCCGGCGTCGATGTTAAGGGAGCGATCGGGCACCTGAAATTCAAGGTTTTAGACTTGTAGCTTGCTGGCACTGTCCCTTTAAAGTCCTAAGTGAGCGACTGCGCTACACTCCGGATGACTTACTTTGCCTGGAAGGTCATATCGTCGGGGGTGATGAAATACAGGGGGCTCGACGCCGTCTGTCGACAGCACGACGTCCAGCACCATGTCGTTGCCCTGAAAAGTGATCGTGACTAATGCGTCAGCTAGCGTATACAGGGTGTCCCAATAAAAAAGGTCACGCTGGCATTTTGTCATTTCAAATCCGATCGACTTGAAATTTGGAACAGAGCTGCGGAAGGGAATTTAAAATGTTCACAGAAACTTTCAGCCCGAACGGTACAGTAGTTTTCGAATTATAGCAAAAATAAACTTTATTTTACGTTTTTAACCTGAATTTCGCCGGAATTGAGCCTTGGTATGTATGGCATAAATGAAGCGCCGACCCTTTTTTTTACCCCAGAAAATTTTTTGTTTCGTAAAATTCGTCTTGGAAATAGGTTTTTTAATTGATTTTAACAACGTGTTATCATCCCCGATGTTAAGAAGAATGAGGGATTTAGGGCCGAAATTGATGGTAATTTATGCAAAGTCCAAAAAGATAGCCGAATACATCAAGCGAAAATGTTGGAAAAACAGTATTTTTGTTATAACTCGAAAACTACTGTACTGATCGGGCTGAAAGTTTCTGTGAACATTTTAAATTCCCTTCCGCAGCTCTGTTCCAAATTTCAGGTCGAACAGATTTGAAATGGCGAAATGCCAGCGTGACCTTTTTTTTATTGGGACACCCTGTATTGGCGAAGCTCTGCGTAGCTTAACGTAGCTTACGGTCGTCTTTCGTAGCACTACGCAGCTCAGCGTAGCTTAAATTAGGCCAGCGTAGCCTTACGTAACTTAACGTAGCATAACGTATGCTAGCGTGTCTTAACGTAGCTCTGCGTAACTTAAGATAGGCTACGGAGTATTGGAGCGTAACTTATTGCAGCCATTAATGCATCACTTTCCTCTAAAGCACACCCACCTTATACCGTATACTATCGCTGCACCGCTTGCTCTTGGTGGGTGAGGGGAAGAAGTACTCGAACCGGGTCTGTTCCTTCGGTTCGATGCGGCACGTAAAGAAGTCATAGAGTCCTGAAAATTGTGTTAGACTACAAATGACAGCCACTACCATATAGAGCCCCGGTGTACGGGAACTTGCTGTCGATCGTCACGAGAACGCCGTCGTCTTGGCATTTGTACTCAAACTTGTAGCTGTCCGTTACTAAATGAATGGCGATCGACAGATGGGCCTTCTTTTGAGCTGAAGCTCAGCCCTGAGCCTAAGCCTAAGCCTGCCTAAGCCTAAGCCTAAGCTCGTGTGAGAAGAAGAGAAGAAGAAGAGCTCGTTTTGAGCATCTTCAACTTACAATTGTAGCAGTTGTTCTCGTAGTAATCGATACGGTAGTTCGGGTTGTTGTTTAGGCGAATGGCTTTCGGCTTGGTCAGCTGGTTATTGGCCGACATGTGGCAGCCACCGTCGGTTCGGTTGAAGGACAGCGAGCGGCACGGGAACCTGAAGGCGTTTAGACGTTTTAAAGGGAGTGAGACAGGGCAGCGGGTGAGAGAGAGCGGGAGAGAGAGAGAGAGAGAGAGAGAGAGCTAGAGAGAGAGAGAGAGCGAGACGCAGACACTCACTTTTCCTCGTTCAAACACTCGGCCAGACAGTCCTCCAGGCTGCTTGTGTGTCGCACTTCGATTACCTGAATGCGATAAGTTTTCAACGACCATGGAAGGAAAATTTTTGGCTTCCACGGTCCTTTAAATTAACAAAACATACCTCTGTCACTTCCATGTATCGATCAGACATGAAAGTGAAGGCGTGGTCGTTGCCGCACTGCTTGTGGGCTAAAAATAATTCTTTTTTTGAGAGAGAGCGCGCGCGAGAGAGAGAGAGATAAAGAATAGCTCACAATCCACGCAATACCGCCAGTAGAACGAGTACCGATCGTCCGCCTCGACGAACCCATCGACATTTTGGAGTTGATGAGGCTGAAAATAAAGAAATTGTCTTAGTAATTCTCTCTGCTAGATTGCCCATGTTCTTCAGTTTAGCGGTTTTCAGGGAACGGACAAGCCTAGCTAACGGCCGAAAAACGCAAAAAAAATCATACCTGAAATACGTCACAATGGTGGTTAAAGTTATCGACAGAGGTTTGATGGTTGAGGGCAGCGCATTCGAGAGATTTGCCTGAAATCGAGGGTTTTGATGCTATCGCTATCCCTTGAAGACTTATCCTGGTGGTACACTTCCTTTAAAACCGACCTGCCATCACCGGATCTTCTCCCAACGAGCAAGCGCTTTGGCATGCCTTTAGAGATAGCTTCCCGGAAGCGACGGCCCGGAAGTTGAGCCGCACTCCCGGCCATCGAACGTACAGCGAGTTCTTGCAGCTGCTGGCTAAAAGTTGGGTAGTTTAGTGGTACTGTAGGACAGGAAGCATCCGGAGTTGGTAGACTTACCATGGGCCAAGCCGATTAGGGCAAGCAAGGCGACCAGCACCCGCATTTAGGTTGGAGAGATGAAAGCTGAAATACAGTGCTTAAAGAGAGAGAGAGAGAGAGAGAGAGAGAGAGAGCGAGCGAAAGTGAGAGAGAGAGAGAGAGCGAGCGAAAGTGAGAGAGAGAGAGAGATAGAGAGAGAGAGAGAGAGAGAGAGAGAGAGAGAGAGAGTTATAAGGAGCGAGAACATGTAAAATAATGAGCAATTTGCAAATAACTGTGGAAAAGCTGGCAAGCTAGCAGAGAAAATGTCGGACAATTTGCCTATTGCTTCATTCCACGGTCCACCCAAAAAAGCTTGTGCATACCATCCAATGACTAGCCGCTGTTTGCGGAATACAAACTGACAGAGAGAGAGAGAGAGAGAGAGAGAGAGAGAGAGAAATGCCCCAAAAATGGGGCACACGAGCCGGATATGGACCCGCGGGCTCTTCAGCGGGGGCCGGTTCCCGCTGACCCCTGGCAACCAGTCTATTCTGCGCCCCCTTTTTGGTATGCCCGAATGCATGCGATGGCACAATGGAGAGGTTTAAAGGGACTGTGAAGGCAACGTTAAAATGGTTTTGGCAATGTGACAATGTCAGATCTGGTATAGATAAAGCGAAAAAGAAGCAGAGCCGCAGAGAGAGAGAGACAGAGAGAGAGAGAGAGAGAGAGAGAGAGATAGGGAGAGAGACAGAGAGAGAGAGTGAGTGAGAGAGAGCAGAGATCATTTGGGAAATTGCAAAATTTAAAGCGTTTTGAATAGAATATCTTCTAGAAATCGGTCAAATGGTTGGCTCCAAAACTTTCCACCAGGCCGTCAATGTCATACTGTGAGGCGGAATTTGCATCGTCTCGTCCTCCCCCATCTGCACAACTCGGTCAAACATCGCTAAACGGCCCCCCGGAAAAACGCTTCTTCGGCGCGTTCACTAGGAAAGCGCCCATAATCCGTTGGATTTCCCCCCTGCTAGCCCTGGTTTTGGAAAAGTGACAGTACCACCCTAAAGAGGGTCGTAAAATGGAGTGAAGCGGAACGGAAAGTGCTACATGGGGTCAGGGGTAGGCGAGCAGTGATGATTTGGGATTTTTGAGAGGAGGCGAGAAAGAAGAGAGAGAAAGAAAGAGATAGAGAGAAGGAGAGAGTGAGAGAGAGAGAGAGAGAGAGAGAGAGAGAGCTAGAGCGAGAGAGTGAGAGCGAGAGAGAGAAAGCCATAATGGCAGTCATTATTGCCTAATTTCTGGCAGAAACCAGCTAGCTAGCGGAGAGACTTGAAGAATTTTTGTGTCGTTAATCTGCTTTTCCCATTAAGACGGCAAGCTAACAGACATCTTTGCGGAAAATTTTGGAATTACTACGTCAGGCGTCATTAACCAAGAGCTAGCTAGCAGAGAATCTTTAGGATTTTTACAAAAAAAGATGAAATGGAATTGAGCCCTCCGGGTGATGAGAGTGTCGGCGGGACGAAGCTGAACCCCCGTTGTGAGGATCGTGGCGTACTGGTCTGGATATTGGGGGAAATGGGGGGATGGCCTTGACACGGTCCCCTCCATCCCCCAACCAACAGATAGCCATCCCTCTACTATCCCCCCTTCTAGCCCTTCTAACATCACAAAAAAGAGGGGATTGACCAGAGAAGGGGAAAGCGAGAGTTCCCAAAGCCGATCGTCTCGATGACCTCTGGGGGGAGTGGGGGAGGTGAAGCCTAAGCCAAAGTCTAAGTCTAAGCCTAAGCTTACGCCAAAGGCCAAAGCCTAAGCCAAAGCCTAAGTTCAAGCCTAACCTGAGTCTAAGCCTCAAATAATCCATTAACCTGAGCCTCAACCTAAGCCTAAGCCTGAGCCTGATGGTATGCCTAAGCTACAACCTAAGCCTAAGCCTGAGCCTAAGCCTAAGTTCACCCAAAGCCGAAACTAAGTCAAGTCAAACCGAGTTTGGGTTCAAGCTTAAGTTTGAGAGGAAGCCTAGCCTGAATATGAGCCTGAGCTGAAGCTTAGGCTTGCCTAGCTTAGTTCAAGGCATAAGCATAAGCCTACGCCTGCTTCGGCCTGAGCTTTAAGCCTAGCTTCGGAAGAAGAAAACGCAAGAACAAAGTGACATTAAGCTTGCGAAGCGGAGCCACAACATACAAAAATACCCAAAAACCACTTTTTTGAAAAACCATTTATTCCAAATTTCACAACTATCAAGCCGTTCCTTGAGGCCGTTTAGTATCCGGTGGGGGCGGCGGCGACGGGTGGCTGCTGTTGATAGTTGTAGCTCGGAGCCTAAAATGTCAATTGTCATGGATTCCTCTACAAGCAGTTATTAGCCTACGTTAGATTATCCCAAATTTCAATCATTGTACCTGGTTGTAGATGGGCTGGACGATGCTGTCGCTGTAGTATGGCTGATCGGGGGCCAATTCTGGGGCACAGCAGATGCACCTGTTGATGTCCTTGTCCTCGCCGTGGCGACGGTGGCTGAGGATTAGGCCGCGGACGACGTGCTGAAATAGATCGTCTTTGTTAATTGGCCCAGAGCGGGGATTTAAAGAGTGTTTAGACTGTCAGCCTTCTTCCCTCGCTTTCTATCGCTCACGCTCTCTCTTTCTATCGCTCTCTTTCTCTCGCTCGCTCTATGTCCTTCTTTGTCTGTCTCTGTCCTTCCGTCTCTCGCTCTCTCTCTCACTCTCTCTCTCTCGCTCTTTCTCTCCCTCTCTATCTCGCTCTCTCTCTCTCTCTCTCTCTCCCTCTCTCACCGGGCTGACTCCGGGCACCGGCTGGGCAGAAATCCTGCAGCATCGGGTGCAGTGCTCCTCGAAGACGACGGACAGGCGGGAGCACGTCACGCGGTGGAGGCGGCCTACAATTGTTAGTGTCACCACCCCTTTAAAGGCCCAATACTCACGATGCCGGTGGAGATGTTCATGACGGTGGCCCCACTCGACGGACGGGGCATACGAGAAGCTCGTGTCGTCCGTGCAAACGTGGTCTGGAAAATGAGGGGATTTGGACGAAGCTAATCCTAAGCATGAGGTTGAGTTTGAGATTTGGCTTAAGCCTACGGCAAATCCGTAGCGAAGACTACGTAAACTTACTGACTACAGGATCGTACATGCTGCGCTCCAACCAGGGCAACGGGCCGGCCGGGTAACCGGGACTAAAAATATCTGAATTCCTCGGAGATACTGTAATTCCTACCCGGGCTGTGGTGGGGCGGCAGCAACCGGTTGCGGATATCCACCGTATTGAGCCTAAAAGAAATGGGTTACGGTAGCCGTGTGCGGTAATTTGAAGAAAAGGTATCTTAAGAAATTTCACAAATAGTCGTTGTTTATCGAAATCTAGTTTAGTAAGGATTTTTCAGGAGTCTAACAGCTAGATTTGATTCCAGGAGAATAGCGAATTGTGCAATTTAACGATCCTGAAATCCAAACCCACGGCTACGGTAGCGATGAAGAGACATCCCCAGAGGACGTGGGCAGGAGAAGAAGCCATCGCCGAGCCGAGGGAATGAGCCGGGGGAATGAATAGGAAAAGCCTGAGACCACGGGTCTGGCTCGTTCCATTAGACAACTAACAACATCACGGCTATCTGATCGGAAGTGGGTCTCGGAGGAAGATTTTTGCGAAATCGGCATCGATTGCTCGGCCGGAACTCGGCGTTTCTTGATTTTCAAGGAGAGAGAGAGAGAGAGAGAGAGAGAGAGAGAGAGTTAGAGAGAGAGCTTGAGAGCGAGAGAGCGAGAGAGAGATAGACAAGAAAATCGCGAGACTCGAAGAGTCACCTTAAATCTCTTTAAACTCTTTAAAAGATCTGGCAGGGATCTGTGAAGATTTTTTGAACTCATAAATATGTTGAGCCGCACCATTCCATGACGTAATGGATTAAAACTGGAGTCATCTCTTAGATCCTTTTCCCAAAAAAATTCGAAATTTTTCCCAATTCCCCAAATGGTATCTGCTAGCTTGCCGCCCGTGTGTTCCAATTTAGTGTTCTTGACTTCCCGGGCCCTTTAAAGGTGTCAAAGTTTGCTTCGAAATTCGTTTATTCGCACTTACAGGTATGGACAGATAGGCAATCGAGGACTAGAATAAACACACAAATCGATAAATTCTAGAATTGCAGGTAAGGGAGGGAGAAGAGAGAGAGAGAGAAAGAGAGAGAGAGAGAGAGAGAGAGAGAGAGAGAGAGAGAGTGAGAGAGAGAGAAGAGAGAAAGCGACAAACAAGAACTGAATCGAATGCGAGGGAGTAGTAGCAGAACCCGTAATCAATTCACAATCGGGGCTTCAGGGGCAAAAAGGCAAAGTTTCGAGGATGGGTGAAAGCTGTCATGTGGCGGGTGGGGGTGTGAAAGAGCATTTTTGGCACAAAACGGGAGATATAGCGTTAAAGGGGTAGTAAGACCAAAATCAGATAAATTCCTTAAGAATACCTGCTAAAATTCTCGGGTGCAGCTAGCATAATTTTTTGCGACATCATGAATCAGCTGAAAATTGCTTCAAAATCACAAAAGCCGAGTCGAGAGTTCGAGGCCCCTTAGTTCGAGGCCCCCTTAGGCTTAGGCTTAGCTTAGGTTTAAGCTACGATCTAGCTTAGGCTTAGGCTTTGGCTTAGGTTTAAGTTTAAGCTTAGGCTTCGTAGGCTTAGTAGACGTTTAAGCTTCAGCTTAATGATATGACATAGCGTGATTACTATCCGGGCTGCCGAGGTCGGTCTCGGCCGTCGTCGAGTGGGTCATGAATGTGCTGGTGGTCGGCGCGTACTCCTTGCCGTCGACGCTCGAGCCTAAAAATAATCAGGATTTCGGAGGTAGTCAATAAATTATGCAACAATGGCATTACAAAAAGGCATAGAAAGGGTATATTTGTAAAAAGCACCACAAGATCACCAGTTTGTCGAAGGCGGGTCTAGAAATGGCTTGATGACAGAGTTGGAAAGTTAATTTTCTCTTTCTCTCTTTCTCTCTCTCTCTCTCTCTCTCTCTCTCTCTTTCTGTCTCTTTCTCTCCACCTACCATAGTCAGACATCTCTGTGCCCTGCCCGGGGATGCTGATCGTTGACGGGACACCGTAATCCCTGCCAACCGAGGGTACAGGTGGCGCTGGTCGCACTGGACGGCTGTGGTTCTTCTGGAATTTTGGGTATTTGCTTTATTCCCACAGCTGGGACACGCGAAGCGCACGCTTTTCTTTCTGTTGCGCAACGACCGCGACGCGTTCACCACCGGAAAGCAGCGTACGCGTTGCGTATGCAGCTACACAATCCGTCGTGCCTTGCCAGACGCTTTAAAACGGTTCTCACCTGGACGGACGCGTAGGAGACGTTGGAGAGACGACGGGATACTCCATAGTACGGGCTTGGAGTGACGATGCCGTATTTCGGTTCTGAGACTTGGTTTTGGTAGGGAGAGAGTGAGAGAGAGATAGAGAGAAGAGAGAGAGAGAAAGAGAGAGAGAGAGAGAGGAGCTAGCTAGCTAGATGCTCAGCTACTCACCCTTTGCTTCAGCCGTCGGTTCCGAAATCCAGTAATCCGTCTCGGTGGCCCTCCGCACAACGATGTCCTCCTTCCGAACGTCTCCCTGACGTCTTCGGCCCCTTCCACGGCAGCAGCAACACCACAACGTCACGTGGAACAGCGTCGCCATCAGGTAGCCTAAAAAAACGGTTTGCGGTGGTTGCCGTGCCATGCCCGTCCCTTGAAAACCCACTCACCAATGAGAAACACGAGACCGTAGGCCACCAACTCTTCGTTTCCCATCTCATGGAATCGTGGGAACCGGTTGAAGTGTGTCGGTGGGGGTTCGGTGAAATTCTGCTGATCTTGCATGACTTCAGGAAGTGTCTGGGTTGTGGTTATCTCCCGTACTCGGACTGTGGTATTCACGTAGAAGACGTTGGCACGGGTGTCCTGAAAAAAAGAAGATTTTGGAGTCATAAATTCAGGAAAAGTTCGGGAAGTCCGGAATCGACCCCATCCATTAACTAGATCTAGACCGCTATCGAATTGCTTCTCGGAACTACGATTTTTTTGAGCGGAAGAGAGAGAGAGAAAGAAAGAGCGATAGAGAGTGAGTGAGTGAGTGAGAGAGCGAGGGAGAGAGAGGGAGAGAGAGTGTGTGTGTGCGAGATAGTGTGAGAGAGATGGAGAGAGAGAGGGAGAGAGGTAGAGAGAGAGCGAGCGAGAGAGCGAGAGAGAGTGTGTGAGAGTGAGAAAGCGATAAACTAATTCAAGTGAACATTTGGATAAATGCCGATGTTTAAATTTAAAGACCTTTTATGATCCCTATCCAATTGAGCAGGAAACAATTCAAGGACAAAAATATAAAATGACATTTTTTGGAAATGACACATCGGGTCAGCATTTCGGCTGTCTGGCCCGAGAAACGCGACGCGGCCCTCCCTCCCCCAAAAACCAAAACATTTGCATTGACGGCGATGGGACGCAAGATAGAGGGATGGGGCAAAACATTGGAATGTCATTTTGTAGCGGTTGGAATGATTCAATGCGCTGTAAAGGGTCCTCTAAGGGTGTTTCAGTGAAAGTCCGTCGAAAACATGAAAAACCGGTAGTGACAAACCTCGGCCGGGACTTCATCACCACTTCCGTCGACCGAATTTAGAAGCGCCGTTGTCTGGTCCACGACATCTTGGTCATCTCGGCAGTGGGACTGAGAAAACTTGTTTGATTAACTAATGGCCCGAATTTTATTTAGTTTAAAGGGACTGAAACGGCTTAAGCTTGTACCTATCAACCGCTTACGCGATAAATTCGAACGGTACTATGAAATGGCTGAACAGTATATTTTGACTTAGGCTTATTAGCCTTAAGCTTAGGCTTAGGCCGGGCTTAGATTGGGCTTACAAAGCTTAGGCTTCGTTCAGGCTTAGGCTTAAGCATCGGCTTAGCTTTCTTCGGCTTAGATTTGACTTCCGCGGCGCTACCCAAATACCCTTTATCTTTCCCAATTTCATCGCGTAACTGATTAGAAACGGTTAGTATCCTAAGCCATTAAAATATCGGATACAACGTACCGTGCACGGATCCCCACCCCGGCATAGCCGAACGGCACACCGGAAGAACAGCTCGGACGAGTGTTCCGGTTTGAGCATCGATGGCACCGAGGCGGTGGCTGTCTGAAAAATGATGGAGCGTCGTCAGCGGTGTCAAAAATACAGGGATTCCATAATACCTTAAGGATCTTCACAAATAGCTGCTACTGGTTAATACCAGCTTAAAAAAGATCCACCCACCCGATCGTCCGCACTCCGACTAAACGGCGTAAAGAAGCCGGCTTTTGTCGGGCACCCTTTCTCATCGGTCAGCTGGAAAAACCATCTCGATTTTGATAACTCCAACTTACAGCCGCCTCATCGGTCTTTGATTTTGCTGTACATTTCATTACTTCAAACGGTAGTGGATTTTCAGAGAATTGTTTGATCGTAAGGATGTAGGCTTCGCCGAAGATTAGGTTCTGGAAACAGATTTTTGATGGGTCGAGTAGTTATGGTTACCTCCACAGGAATATTGGACCCTTTCAGTTGGAACGTCATGTCGAAGGAGGGTGGTGAGAAGCTGGAAAAATTTTATTAGCTTTCTCTATCTCTATCTCTATCTCTCTCTCTATCTCTATCTCTCTTTCTCTCTCTCTCTCTCTCTCTCTCTCTCTCTCTCTCTTTCTCTCTCTGTCTTTACCTCTCCGCTTTCCGCCCAGGGGCCGCACAAGCGATCGGGTACTCGCTGTCCGAATCCACGACAAGTTTCGGATTCGTGTGCACCTCGACGTTGACTTTGTAGCTGTGCTTTTTCTAAAAGTGTCTTCGTTTGTAGGTTTCACAGAATTTTCAGCAACACCGCAACGCGCACGCCCCCGCGGGACCGTGAAATGATCGTGATCTGCTCCGAAACATCAGTCTAGCCTATCGATCACGCAATGAAAAGTGAGCGCGCGCGTTGCGTAAAAAGGAAATTGCGTCGCACAGAGAATTCTATTAGGAACCCACCAGGGTTGAAAAACCGCTTCGCGGCTTTTCAACCCTGGCCCCGTCTAGGATTTATGAAAATTTGCATAATTCTTGCCGAAAACGATGACCAAAAAATAAAAACCACGCCCTCCCTTCCTTTTTATAAGCCATTTTCACTTCCGGCGTATGCTAATTTTTCCCTAACAAAGAGGGAAGCCAAGATTTTTACAAAAACCTAATTTTAATAGCGAAAATAGCAATTTTTCGAAGATTTTATGTGTGTGCAGTCGATTCCAGCCCCTTCTTTACCCTATGACGTTTCTTCCCTACCGAAAAACTGCTTCCCTGAACCTGTAGGTGCGGAACATCCAAACGGAAGTGCATGCAAATATACACACACACAGACACTGTTTTTTTATATATAGTAAGATAAGATAGCCATTCCTTGCGCGCCCCTTTAGTACCTCATCATAAACCACGCCGCATGCGCTGGAGTTTGCGAACGGGATCGTCAAGTTCACCTTCTTCATGCCATCACCTGAAAAGGGTGTTGGAACAGTGGCAATCCGGATACCTACCGCTGGCTTGACACTCCGGATCTCTCCTATTTGTCATAATCTTTCCGCTAAACCCGGTGGTGGAGATCAGCGAGACGACGACTTGCTCATCTTCGCACACCCAGGTCACCCCTAAAATAAAAATTCGAGCGTGAAAGTAGATTAAGTCCTTACCCAGCTCGGAATTGGCGCCGGCGTTCTGCACGCTTGAGAGAACAACCTGAATGATGGGGGAATTGTTTAACGTATGAAGCTTGCTTACCAATGGTAACAAGAGTAGCATGGCGACGTCGCTGAACATTCTACGGCATGGGGGCCTTCTGGAATAGCTGGTTGAAAAGGCTGATCACTAGGGAAAGAAAGCATCGAAGCCGAAAACATAAAAGAAAAAGAAAATAATCCGCTAATTTGCCTTAATTTAATTGGGTTTATCTTCTCGTCTCTCTTCCAAATCACCTTTGCTAGTTTGTCCCAAATGAACGCTGAAATGAAGCTCTCGGTTCCGCCAAAGGCTCTCTGCTAGCTTGCCCTGATAACACGCATGATTAGACGGTTTAACGAATTCATAGTAAAAAAGTAAAAAATGCCAAAATGGCAAAACGCGAGGTTGCTTTTGCATTATCGGGGGGCAAATCCAATTTTTCCATAGATACAGATTTCTTTAATGCCGTAATTAAGTCATTTTAAAGGTAATTTTAGTCGATTTTTACTATATTCCAAATGGAAAAGAGCCAAAGTCTTCTAAAATTTCGAAATTTTCGGCGAAAATTGACCGCTATTCGTCGAAAAGTCGATGTTTTTGGGCTTTTTCATAAAAATTTTGTCACATTTTTACGTTTATG
>CATQJA010000897.1:0-36162 GCA_958295435.1 Mesorhabditis spiculigera
ACCAGCGTCTAAAACCTGCTTCGCGGGCCAGCCTTGGGCGCTGAATGCGGCCTTTGCATGAACAATTTGACTTTCCGATAGCTCTGGTCCTTCGGACCCTTCCTTCCCTACCGACCACACATGCGCGTGCAACTGGGAAGAATGGGGAATTTTCTATTTTTCACATTATGGGACCACCTCCCAAAACAAATAAAACCGGCTTTAACTTTGTAAACTTGTATTTTGTCGGGATTCTGAAAAAGAAAGAGGAAAGAGAGTATCTGATTCCCCCAAGTGATTGAAAAAATTGAGGGCGTTTTGGGACACGGGAAGTGCCCTCATCTGGCCTCGTAGTGACATCCACACACACACACAGAGATGTCTCAAAATTATATAAGGTAGGATCCTTACTATATATGTAAAATAGTTGTCTGTGTGTGTCTGTGTGTGCCACTTTGCATCCACTTCCGGATGTCTGTCCGGAGGATATCTCGATAGGGAAGGAATTTTAAGGTATGTATGATACGTCATTAGATGCGTAATGGCCTGGAGAGGATTCCACTACATCAGACGAACAAATTCACCTATTTCAACATTAAATTTAAGTTTTTGTAAAATTTCTTCAGGAGCAATTAGCGTAGACCGGAAGTGGGGATTCGACTACATAAAGGGGCTCAACAGGTAGTTTTTCATTTTTTGTCATCTGAATTCGGGAAAATTATGCAAAGTGAAGGATAAAACGGGGTCCAGCAGGGCCAGGGTTGAAAGTCGCGAAGCGCTTTTCAACCCTGGTCCAATATATAAAAAATAGTACCTAAACGAGTAACCGCAACAGCAGAAGCATTGGGCAGCATTTCTTGCCGAGACTCGACGACATCGCGATCAGGCGAGAGGTCACGAGGTATTACCTGGAAAGTGAGGTGAAAATTAGGTTGTCAAGAAAAGAAAAACAAAAAGAGAAACAAAACGACACAGGACAATGAGAAAAACATAGATATGGGGCCAATTAAAGCCGGAAGCCTTGAGAAACTCGGGAAAACTCCAACATTTGCTTCCAAAACCGCGTAAACCATCCTATCGAGGGTGACCGCAAGGCCGGTCCCAAAGCTGCGCAAACAAATTGACATCAGAAATGGCCGCACCAGGCTGGGTGGATACGGGGGCGGAAATTCCGGTCTCGCGCTGGTGTCGTTCTTTCTGCAAACAGCGCATGCTGAATGGCGCTCGGAAAAACTTACACGGCTATACGGTTCATGGCCAGGTCACGACTAATACGAATTTTTGGGAAACTCATAAGAGGCTTCACCAAATATCAACCCCGAGCAAGACCTAAACGCCGACATGAAAAACCTTGAAGCCATCACCACGCTTATAAGCGCTGCGTATCGCGTGACCTCAGCGCAATTTCAAATTTGCCTAGGACGATTTCGTGCCTGGCCGACCTAGGAATCCAAAAGTGAATTCGGGATGATGTTTTATGGCGGTTCCATAGCAACGATGATGCTGCTAAGATGTTCAAAAATTCTAGATCCTACTTGAACGCGAAATACCAGAAATGGGGCTCATGAAATAGGGATTTGGGAAATGTACTAAAGAGTTGGGGTGGGGCCCCGGGGGCCCAATTTCACGAAAATAGACTTCATCAAGAAGTGGGGGGTCCCATGAAATTGCCGATCATCGTCGAAAACAAAAACAGAGTGGACATGATGAAGAAGGGCGGGAAAATTCACACAACCGCATTTGTTTTTCAAAAGAAGACGATAGTGGTTGACTGAATTTCAGAGTCAAAAATTACGGTAGTTCATTGTCCCATTCTCAAAGTGCTTTCACTAGCCGAGGTATAACTGGTTTCATCCAGGTCACGGGGTCGTAAAAAATAATTGAATATACGATTCGTGTCGTGGCAAGGGGGTAGTAGCAATCCCCAGTTAATTGGGAGACGCGATCAAAAGTAATCATTTTGCTTAATTAAAAAAACGGAGATCTGCTTCAACAGTAAGCCTGGGGGATTAGTATCTGGGTTGATGATGCTTCCATCGTCATCTAAGTCTTCAAAGAAATGTTTTAGCGGATCTCACGTTACAGGGAATGCTAGAGAAAATGAACGATAGTTGCCCTCGGAAAGCCGAGTATTTCCAGTTGAAATTGTCAAGTCTTTCAAGGCGTCGCATCTAGCTGGAACCCGGCTATCCGGAAATGAGCTGGTGCCGTTGCCGTGCCCGAGAATGGCAACAGTTGCATCACATCACGCCTCGCCTATCATTCCGCCAAAAAAGGTCACGTAAACCTGGGAGTAGGCTAAGCGTGCCTGACGTCGGGAATGACGAAGCACGAAATAAAAAGAGACAGCAAAACCGCGATAAAATGACAAAGCACAAACGAGGTGGAGCTGAATGAAGGTCCATGAAAAGATATTTATCGTTATTCTATCTTCTAGACAAAATTTTAGCTGCAAAACCAATTCTTTTGCCATAAAATAAAATAAAAAAAGTCCCAAAGTTCCGTTACGCGAGGTAATACAACGACAGCGAATTCGTAGAAAGTTATGTATCGGAATTTTGGTTCCTCGGTGTACAATTAAAAAAATTATCTAGTTTCTGCCTCGCTGAATTCAAGTTTAGAAAGATAAATGAAAAAGTAAAACGACTTTTATATTCTCTAGAAGAAAACGTGTCGGAAATAGCCTGCCAACTGCCTAATTGCGTCATTTTTGTAAGAGATCATCATCATAATCCATCAAACTATTAGAAAAATGATGAAATTCCCTAAAAAATTATCGGAAAACTCTCGAAACACAAAGTAAAGTTGCGAGCTTCCGGACGGGGAGCGAGTTTTGTTTGGCGAGAACAAGGAGGTAGGTGGATAGGCTAGCCGCTGGCTGGCAGTGGAATAGCAGGAGAGAGCGTCGACGATCAATATAGAAGGGGGAATGTGCAAAAAAGAGGCCCGAAAAGACGGGGAGAGAAGGCACAAGGCCGGAAAGCTTGACCCGAACAGCCTCCACCACCCGAAGACTGGTTGCTGCTGCTGCCAGTGGGGGTACGGAAGCTGATTCCGGAATAATAATGCCAAATTCATATAAAAATTATAAAAATTAAATGTAGTCTCTACGTCATTAGGTATCCAAGTGGAATTGGTTTAAAGGGATAGAACCCCGCTGCAAGCTGCCAACGAAAAATACAGCTAGCATTAGGGTTCTGGATTGTCAGCGGGGGGAAGGAACAAGGGAACTAATTTTCCCAGTAATCCCGTACGGCCCTAAGACGAACAATAAACCATTTTCATAGTTTTTTTTACATGGTTTTGGAGATATACAAAACATAAAAAAATTTTAGTTTCGAATTTTTTTTTACTTTTTGGTTAAATTGGTAACTTTGATATTAAAAGGACACAAACGTCAAAATTTTCGAATTTTGGATTTTAGAACCTTGTAGCCATCAAAAGGCAACAAAAATACTATATAACATCACGGATCGGAACAGAATACATGCGGCAAACAAACAAAAATTCGTTTTCCCCTGGCTAACACCCCCTGATAACAGTCCAGTACCGAATTTAGTAGAAACTTAAGAAACCTAGAAACCTCACAGACGGCTAGGGGACTCGAAGAAACTCTAGATCGTCCTTGGCCCATAAGAGCATTACAGCCTCTCGCCAGGCAGTATTCGATTATAGTGACTTGCCCACGGGGGAACCATCTCTACCTGCTCATCCCTAGACTATAATAGCTGACAGAAAGCCCTTCCCGGAGTCCGTCACGCGACCGACTGTATGCAGGAATCCCCTGGAACGGAACGAGTGGGAACTGCCGAGGCTGGTGCACCTCCCTATAGGACTTTCAAGGGGCTGCCAGCGCATTAAAAAATGAGAGACGCGAAATGAAGGCTAGAGAAAAACCTAAAGTGATGGAAAACGCTAAACGAGGAATTTTTCGATGCTATTATGCTTTTGCTAGGTAACCTTATCAAAATTTTAGTCGTGAAATTCTGTGGGCATTGAAAACCCGATTTGAATAACATCCAATTTCAAAACATCTAGAAAACCACAATGAACCCACTTAATGCTGGCCTATAAAACTCCATGCATCAAGCAATTTCCACAACAATATCTGCCCCCGGGGACCAATGTTCGTATGCCTTGAGTCTGGGTCGACAGCTGACTTCCCGGTTTCCACCGAGTATCGGAGGCAAAAAGCTCTCGCATCACGTCATTCAAATGTTGGAATAAGGTTTTTCTAGGTTGGGAATAAACTTGTATTTAGCATAAAGTCTCAAGATTAAATTAAACTATATCGGGAGAGACAGGCTATCGAACTCCGGCAAAAATCGATTGTTTGGTTGCCTAAAAAACCTGACAAAACCTCCGAAATTTTGCACCTGTTACCCATTACTGGTGCGCCTGTACTTTCGTGCACAAATCCGCATAATCCCACTACGCAGCCCGTAAAACTATCGGAACACAAAAAACCGGTACTGGAAAGATACTTATGCAGTCTGGGTTTACTGCAGAAATTCCTAGAACGCTACCGGGACCTAGTTTCACACAAAAGCATAAAACTACCACGGCACATCGATAAACAAAAAGTCACGGCATTGACTCACGCCAGAAAGTAGACTGGGGTCGAGGACGCCGCGTGGTCCCACAGAAATCAGAGAAAAATCTCTCGACCAGCAGGTCAATGATGATGGGGAAGAGAAGGAGGAGGGCAGTGCGCGGGTTGGAAGTTGACGCAACGGTCTATCGTCTCGTTTGAGTGGCCTAAAATTGATTTTTTAAAAAAACGATTGTTATAGAAAGCTGGAATTTCGATCGGGTAACGCGCGAAAATTGCAGATCACTAGGAACATGTTTGAAAGGAAAGTATTGAATGACTTCGAGGCGAAACAACTAACTTTCTGAACGTTTTAGGGTTTGGTACCGAAATTAGAGCATCTTCAGGTTCGAAAATAAAACGCATATTTCAAAGAATAAAGCTGCTGCTTCTAAAAGCTTTTCCCAGCTGATGGACAAAATCTAATCGGCTTCTGCTTGAAGATGCAACCAAAACAATTAAAGAAATGGGGCCACGGAATTTAAAGCCGACGCGCCAGGGGGAAAGAAATCTCGGCTTGTTTACATCGAAGGGGGAGAAGGTGGGCGCGGGATGGTGTTGTTTTGGACCCAAAAGAGGGCAAGTGGATGCCTTTTTTGTGGTGGTCAAGTCAAGTCGTGTGCGCTGTGATTATTATCAAGATTGGATAGGGCCGCTGATAAGATTTGGACATAAATTACGAGCGGTCGCATAGATTACCTTCGGCATCTAGGCCCCGCTAATAATGCGATTGTTGAGTTCCCAACATTGTGCAAACAAAAATAGCGCAACATTTTTAACTTGGCAAGCCTTGAAAATCAAACAATCCCGCTAAAAATTTCGCGGTTACCTTCCCGCCGCCTTTAAAAGGCGTATTAGCTCGATTTAGTCACGTAAATCGCCAATAAAATTTAAATAAGAAAAATACATTTTGCCTGACGCAAGTCAGTCAGGATTTACTACCAAGAAACGAAAGAACTACTCCTTCTGCTCGAAAACAAGGGGCCCAAAAACCTCGAGAGGTGGGCCAACCCTGAAAAATGACTACACGCGTTCACGATCGTCCCATAATCCCCCCGCAAAAAAGCCGAGCAGAAATTTCGCGTAGATACTATCGCGATGGCTCTGGCTCGCCCAAGTCATCCTCAAATTTCTGGGATGGGGGAGAAAGAGCGCGACGGGGAAGACAGAAAACTTGATGGATGTGCCCGCGACGCTAATTTGCGCTTCGAGATCAGGCTGTGTAGGTGTGTCTTTTGGAGTTGCGTAGTGTGACATGAAGGACAATGAGTCTAATGTATGTTGAAAAGTCACTGGGTTGCTTTAAAGGGACCTAGTCGAGACCTTTTCGAGCTACGGTTTGTTTTCGCCTCTCGGTAAATCTTGACGTGGAATGGGCACTATATTTCTGCATTTACTGCGAGCGAATGGGCAGAAACGCCTGGGAATTTGAGTGAGCCTAAATTCTAGAGGAAACTAAATCTTTAAACGTAATTAAAACTATGTAAAACAGCCGCTAGACCTCGTTGGGATACCCGAGAAATGGCCGCGTATGAATTTTGCACGAGTAGACCCCGGGCCCCCGGACAAATACACTTATCCCACCGGATATGGTGGAGCCGCGCCTTGAGAGGATTAGTGCCATTCAAATCCCAAAAATAAAAATTTCTTCTTACGAACGGATGTTGAAAAATAACTTCACCCACGTCTCGCCATCACAAAGTCCAGCCGTTATCACTTCTGGAAACGCTCGAAAATTCCTAGCTCTACTGAAATCTGAGACTTGTATCGTATAACTTAATGCGCGCTAACGAAATAAAACCAAAACGTTTAGTTTTATTAGTTTATTCGCATCAAAACTCCACGGATGGCCGTGCAGGTAGATAGGGGGAAAAGTGTGCCAGATAAATAGGAAGGTAGAAATTGGGGGATTCCAGATCAACAACTTTGAAACGTGTGGGGTAAAATGGTTGGAATGTCAACATGTTAAAGATGAGAGCTTAGAAAATGCTTGACTGGAACGGCGGCTGCTTTTTGACGACCCGGCCGCGCTGGACACCTGGAAAAGAGGTATTGTTTTCGAATTTGATTTGCTGATTTTAGGCACGGCACTACGACAAGAGGAGGTTGGGAAAGGCCCATTACCAAGTTTTAAAAGGCCGTCCGCGAGCCACCCGAACAGACCCTAATATGGCTTGGCACAGTTTTTTCGACCTGTTTGCGGCATCGGAAAGAGCATAGTCGAATTAGTAGAGCTGCATAGTTTTGAAAGTTTAAAAAGTTAATTTTTAGGGTTTAAATTGGAGTCAAAGTTGCCGACCCACAAAAATTATCTCGAAAGTTACCGAACTAAATTGGTCGAAAATTTGTCAAAATACCTAATTTGGGATGCTGATCATTTCTCTAATACATCCAAAAGCACGAAATTGAGCAGAACATGGTTAAATCGCGTACCCAAAACAGTTTTCAGGGTTTTGTATTTTACGGGTTCTTGGCGGTCCGTTGTAAACAGCCAAAGATGCGCAAAAAAATTCTACATCGAATGCGGTATTTTATACCGGCCGACAGAAACCCTACTCTTGCTATAGGCATATACTGCGCGCAACCAGTCAGCAGAATGGGTCAAAACCTCAAAAACCACAAATTTGGAACTCGAATATATCAAACCATATCTAGAGAACGAGCTGAATCCATTGCAAGAGAGCAAAAGAAGTTCGGCTTCTGAATATAGGCTGAGATCCGGGAGGGAATCGAACTCGGACCCTTCGCCTGGAAGCCCTCCCTGGGGCCGTGGTGGATTGCATGAGTGCTCGCCTACCAATCCAAGGGCCGCGCCAGTTCGATTCCAGCCCCCTTCAAAAGCAATATTTCTTTTTGCTCTTTCAATGGATCCAGCTCGTTCTCTAGATATGGTTTGATATATTCGATTTCCAAATTTGTCATTTTGAGGTTTTTGACCCATGGGGGGCTGTTTGCGCACAAGTCCTTTATACGCAAGTAGGGTTTCTGTCGGCCCGAAGTAAAATACCTCATTCGGACGTAGCACCTTTTCGCACTTTAAGGTATTTACAACGGACCGCCAACCTGCATAAATACAAAACCCTGAAAACTGTTTGGTAATGCTGCATTAACTCATGTTCCGGCTCAATTCCGTGCTTTTATGTATTAGAGAAATGATCAGCATCCCAAATAGGTATCGCACAAATTCTCGACCAATTTGGTTCAGTAACTTTCGAGATGACTTTTGGTCGCTGCTGTCAATTGACCCAATTAGAACCCTGTGGCCAATTTCAAACATAACTATGCAGCTCTACTATCTGATTGCGCCTTCCGATGCCGTCATAAATACAGCGTTTGAAAAATTGTGCCAAGCATTGTTCGGTCCTCTCGCAAAAGGCCTTTTAAGATGTTCTCAATATCCCATTTTTGGCATAAAAAGGAGCGGAAATGCAATATGTTTGACAAGGGACATGGCACAAACCGGCATCTGGTCTAGAAGGTTCCCCGGCTTCTGTAAGCACCTCGGCCTCCACGTCCGGCGAAGCCGATGCGGCCGCGATAGCCATAGCCGCCACGTCCGCCGCGCGGACCACCCATGCCGGCCGCCATATCGGCGGCCACGAAGCGCGTCTTGTCGATGCGGCGCCACACGTACTTCTTCATCTCGGCGTGCTTCTTCTCGGTCTCCTGAAAAAAAGTTACTACTAGTGGTTCTATAATAGCTCTGGAATCGCGGAATCCGAATTTTCCAATAGAAATTCCGTCCCTCGCCAATTTTTCTAACACAAATGGACGAAATGTTTCTAATTTCTAAACTGTTCCCAATAGTCCCAAAACTTTTACAAAAAGGTATTAAGAAACCGAAATATCGATTTCTGAAGACAGCATTTATTTTTGAGCGAAACTTCTACTTTAAACAATTTCTAAAACGGTTGTTTTGACTTCTAAAAAGATCAAAAAAAGCTTCCAAAAATAATGCTTACCTGTTTTTCGAAGGGTCCGGCCCATTGGTGTGACTTGGCCAAGTCCTGGCGGTACTTCATCAGGAACTTGCCGCCCAAATTCTCGCCGTCCCAGAAGATGGGCTTGTTGGCCTCCTCGCGGTTCTTGCGCCAGCCCGTGCCGAGTTGCTAAACGAAAAATCAACGGAATCTCAACAAATGCAACCTTGTCCTGGTCGGCCAGCGCGCGATGTAGGTGGTGCCGGTCTCGACGAGAAGGTTCTGGATGGGGCGCACTTGCTCGAGCTTCAGCCGCTGGCCCATCTCCCAGTAGGTGACTTTTTCCTGAAAAAGGAACATTTTCGCACAAAGCAGTATTATACGGAAAAAGCGCTTAATTTACTTACTGCTTTCCATTTCTCCTCGTTGAAGTTCTTGATGTTCTTCGCCACCTCCTCGGCGTCGATGCCAGTGCCGGCCGTTTGGATCTTGTGCATGGCGTCGGCGTCACCAAAGTGTTCGGCCATTTTGTACCTAAAATGTTGGGTTAACGGTCCATCAAAAACTTTTTTACCAATAGAAGCGCTCCACCGATTTGTGCTCCAGACCGTTGTCGTCCTTGATGGTGGCCTCGTACTTGGTGCCGAGCGGGTCGTGCTTGCCGCCGATCAGCAGGAACTCGTTGCGGCCCAGCTCGTCGTACTCTTTCTCCCAGATTTCGGGGTTCCTGAAAATAACAAAATGCGTTTCATTTATCAAAGCCACTACAATTTTGACTCGAAAACAAAAACTCACCGCTTCGATGACCTGGCCACCGATTTCGCTGATCGCCGTCTTCATCGCCTTCATTTTCTCTTTCATGCGAATGTTTTCCATCTAAAAATAAACTATTCTCTTGCGATCACGCTTTAAAAGATACCTTGAGCTTGCGAATGCCCTGCCTGAGCATCTCCTTCTCGGCATCCAGCTCAAAGACCCGGTTCTTGAGCATCATATGTTCTTCTTGCATCCTGTGCACGATGTCGCGCAGCTCGCCCAGGTTTGCCATTTTCGAATTGTTTGCCGCTTGCTTAGATGTGTACCGTTTTGGCCTATTACCTGAAAAGTGAAGGGTGTAATACGAGAATTCCGCGTAGACAAATCCAAAAGTGAAGAAGAGAAAGAAATGATGATCCTGCTTGCCAGAAAAGCTGCGCGCGCGTAATAATAATACGAAATGAAGTCAAGGACAAGTTCTTTTTGGAGCTTCTTATCTTATCGCAAGCCGAAAAGACGAGTCTACGATTCGAACGGCGGGCGTTCTTCATATTTGAACTGCACGCACCAAAGTTTGCGCGCCTTCTCGTGATCAATTTTCTGCCGTACAGACCAGCGAGCTATTTTCTATCTTCCTCTCTGCAACACACCATTATATTATGTTTTTTTCTGTTTTTCAACCTCACGACGAAATTGTCGAAGTTTCTAGGGTTTAAAAAGAGCGGGAAAAGACTGACGAAGCCGCACGAAAAAGTCTCCGAAAAGTTCGTACACGGGGTTTTTTTCCGCGCACGGGGGTGCGGGGGGCCTGGCCAAGGAGGCGTCAGGCGGAGGGTCAGGGTTCGATTCCTCTCCTCGCGTAAAATCATCACATGGTTTTGCTTTTTTTTGCAAAATACTCAGAAAAGCTCCGACAACAAATCTGTGGCGAATGTCAGGCAGAAAATTAGGAAAATGAGGCCCTAACGAGAACATCGTCTTGATAATCGCTTCAAAGCGTTTCAAATCCTTGTTTTTCCTCGCGATCGCTGAGATTCTTTTACCAACATATTCCCGAGGGTCTTCTCTACAAATTACCAGGCGGAGAATTTGTCATTTTTTCTAGAAAAAAAGTTATAGCCATTAGAAGGGATTTTCTAATACATTTTGGGGGCGAAAAGGTGGCGTGGCCTCGCCCATTCCCTGTCTCCCTCTCGTGCGCGCCCCAAGTAAGGTTAAAAACCCCGTGCGTAGCAAAGTTTACCAAATTTTTCAAAAGCAAGTTTTAGACATTTTTTGCAAAGAAGTCAATAAAACGAGTTTAATTCCCCCATCGAATAACCAAGTTCATAAGCTGCCGCCAACCGTTTCGCGTCCGCTGCGCCATCGCCCCCTCTCCGGGTCCAGCCTTTAGGGCCCCGATCCACGGTTTAGCCGCCGTTTTGGCGCCATCCCCCCCTCGCCGGTGATAAAACGGAAATTTCCGGAACCGCTGCAATTAGCGGTGGGGGATGGTTGTCCGTTGTTTGTACCCATTCGCCCGGCTCGTGCCCCACCTCAAAGTTATTGATATCGATTTGCTGGCAGGCCTGGGTCAAAACAAGTCGCCGATTTCGAAATGCGGTCCGTCGAATTGCTTATGCAAGCTAATACCTGGGGGGTTTTGTTCAAGGATTCTTTTCGAAATTGTTTGCCTTTTATGAAGCTCTTGTTTGTTGGATCTGTCGCATAATGCTGTTAACTCAATGATGAGCGGATCTTCGCAGATCCGAGCTTTAGAAACCCCCATTTTAAAATTTTTTTTCAAAGCAGCGCTCTAACGAAACTCCAAAATGATCAATCCAAATTGTCTGCTTTTTATAAAGCTAATATTTTATTTACTGGGTTTGTCAGTATCTAACCCTAGTCATGATTGCATTTTCGAAAATTCGAACTCCAGCTGGTAAACAACATTTTTCGAAAACATCCTGAAACCTCATTTGTAATCTGTTCCCCCTCATCTCTCTAATCTACAAACTTCAAACTATAAAATCACCTACGCTTTCAGATACACGGGTATAACCAGACAGGATGCCGGAAGCCCAACCTACTTCCGTCTTCTCCGAGGAGGTCGTGGTCAAGATCATCAGCGACGTCTTCGACCGCAACGTCGGCTTCAGCACGTACAACTTCCAGGAGTCGATCAGCTGGAACCAGAAATGCGTTGAAGGTAGGTGCACCCGAACGCAGCGGGATTCTCGCCGCATTTTTTTGAATATTTTAAAAATGGGCTCCGAACCAACCCCCTTTCCAGAGATCGTCTCCGAGCTGATCAAGCTCGACCGCCCGTACAAGTTCACCGTGTCGGCCTCGCTGTTCCAAATCGGCAACGGCAGCGGACTGAACGTGTCCACCGTGTCGTACTGGAACAAGGAGACCGATGTGATGTATACGCACCGCTGGGAGGGTCGCCACATGTCTGCCATCGTCAACGTGTTCGCCGTCGCTTACTAAGGTTTGTTATACATTGGCGTAAGCAGAAATTTGCTAGGTACCAAGTACCACATTGTCCGAAAATTTGAGCTTTTTTTTGGTCATTTTCATGCATTTTGACCAAAGGTCAAAATTTGAATTTTTGATAGTTATTTATGAGCATTTTGTCTCTAAAAACTGTGAGCTAAACCACACTTTGGAAAATACGACTTTTCAGGTACCCCCTGGTCCACGCAAGCCGACATCCCCGACCACTTTGACAAAACAAAAGAAATCTCGTGTTTTTGACATCACCTCTCCGAGCTGCGAGCGAGGCGGTACCCACCCGACTCATCCAGTGTATAATTTTCCTGGGTATCTCCAAACTTTCTTTTTTGACTTCCCCCCATCGCCAGGCTCTGGTTTCGTGTCTTCGTTGTTGCTCCTTTCCGTTCGATCCTTCTGTTTTCTGCCGGTTGCCACTGTTGTTCAATGTGATCTAGACGATTTCCCACCCCTACGATTTGCTCCTCCTCCCGATTCATGCGGCCAATTTATTTAACTGTAGCTGGGCTTTGGCTTTTGCGAAGTAAAAACTGTATCGGAATTTCCTTGACATTTCTGGATTCGAAGAAGCCCAACCCCACCGCTATTTTTCCCATGGTTTAACAGGTACTGAACTGTTAGCGGGGGGGGGACGAATTTTTCTAAGTAATATAACAAGTACGGCTCTATAACAAATATCGATCATTTATATAACATTTTGCACATTTTTAGACATAAAAAGCCTCATAAAAACTGATCAAAATGTATAAAATGACCCAAAAAAGTAAAATTTTCGAATTTTCAAGTATTTAAAATATTTTTGGAACTTTCTAGCAACACAAAAAACTGCAATAAAAACATTGTAAAAATACCATATTTATTATTGATAGGTAGGTATAGACGGAAAACTAAAATTACCCCCCCGCTAACAGACCAGTACCGTTTTACATCTCCCATGTCCAAGTCATAATTTCCCACGTTGTCAAAAGAGATGTCGCTTGGAACGAGATAAAATGTTGCCTTTTATGTGCCAAAAACAGAGCAGTATTTATTGAAGCTTAACTTTTTCTTTGTAAGCCATCTCACAGCACGACCAGTAATACCAAGACCCGATTGCTCGGAGGAAGAGGAAAAAGGCGATGATCAGGGCTACAAAGAACAGCAAAACGTCCAGAGAATAGAATTCAAAAGACGACAGATTCGGGAGGTTGAGGTCCATTTCGGTGTTGAGCACGACCTCGACCCAATAGTTCAGCTCTTGCTCAGCTGTCGATGGGCGCTTCTTGATTATGCGCTTCAGTTCTTCGGCCCGCTTGTGGAAACTAAAGATATGACTTGGTTTTTGGTTCTTTTGCTCTATCGGGGGGGGGGGCACTTTTTCTAAGCGTCTTTTTTCTAATATAAATATAGGCCGCGTCTTAAGATGTTTTATACTATTCCTAGACGCAAAAACTTTAGAAATGTTGTTCAAAAAAGAAAATTAGCAATTTTTCGACCAAGAATGGCCGATTTTCGACAAAATTTCAACTAAAACGAAATTTGTTTCTGGTTCTTTTCTGATTGTTTTACCACTTAAATATAGTTAGATTTTACTAAGAACAAAATTAAACCATTTACTGTTTCATTCCACTAAAGAAACATTTTTTCCGTCTCGTGACTCACCTAGGATTCTGTAAAATCTCGTTGAAAGCTCCCTGAAGCTTTTCCGTAGTGAATTCGCGTTTTTCGATCCGAATCGAAACACCGTGTTGCTCAAAAAGATGTGAATTTCTGAAAACTTATGTCATGTATTTGCAATCGACGTCGAGGTGTTTTTTAGATCATTTGCGTCGCTCCTTACCTCACTTGATCCCCAAAACTGAAGAGTGGTACTGAAATTGTTGGTACTCCATACTGAGCCGCTTCCATTAGACTGTTATAGCCAGCCTGTGTTATGAACAATTTGGTTTTCGGATTGGCCAATAGTGCTGCTTGCGGGATCCACTTGGCGCGCAGGACATTTTCAGGGACCTCAATTTCCTCGTCACAGCTCCAGATAAAGTGCGTCTCTGGATCGGCTCTAAAAAATTTCATTACTTCGTGATATCCGCTAGACTGTAGCTTGTAAAAGCTACCTGAACAAATTCAAAAGCGCCTCCTTCCAATCTGGCGGCATTCTTTCTGTAACGGGCCATGAGCCAAACGAAACGACAACGAGTTTTGAGGCTCTCGTGACGAAGGTGGAGAAATTCTAGAGTCAACCAGGTTTCTTACATTTTTTGGCTGCTGTACCTCGTCTAGCGCATCTACAGAATTCTCAGCCCCGAATCCGCCAAGATAAACGACTTTTTGAGTCGTGGGAATTGGGAATTCGAGAACAGCATCAGCGCTGATCATCATCAGATTGGCCTAAAAACTTGCGTCATGAAAAATTCGATCAAAAAATCAGGTCCGCGAAACCGGCTAACGCAAAAACCGAGTTGGTACCAGTAATTTCCTTTTGTTTTTTGGTTCCTCCAAAAAACGCTTACACTCTTCGGAAAATACTCCAAATCGGGCACATCACGGCCTAGATTGCGCCTGGCCAGCTCGGTTTGGGCTCTCGCCTGCTTGGCCAATCGAAAATAGGCGTTCAGCATCTCGTATATGAAATTCTGGGCCCGCTTCAGGAACGACATTTTGTTGCCTTGTTGCAAAGCGTAGGCTGGAATGAAGAAGATTAGTTTTTAGATTTTTCAGGCAAAAAATCTAGCTTACACGGCAAAACACTTGTCGGCACGAATTCCCCCACCGAGTTGAGCAACGAGGGATAGGGCGGCAGGCTGGAGAAGTAGATCCATTTTTCTAAAGTTTTCATTCTCTTATTCGTTTGAAGTTCTTCTTACTAATCCCAAGATGGTGTATTAGCGACATTTGACAAAAATCCATATGGTGGTGGAAGGCGAGATCAATTTTAGCAGCTTGCAGGTTTGCTATTAGTTGCTTGTCGGCAAGTGTATCTAAAGATTTTTTGCTCTTATTATGTCATTACTTCCTTGATACTGGCTTTCACAAAGACTTACTATTACAAACATGCATCGTGAGCTCAAAAAACGCCGACGACAGCTCGAGAGAATCAAAAATCGACGGATCGGGATCAAACATCTTCCTAAAAACATTTCCATAACTCAAACCAAGCCCTTACTTCACTTTAGCATCTTCGAATTGGTTGTAGACTGCCGCGTCATAGCCGGATTTTGCGTGAAGCATTTGTATTTTTGCGTTTTTGGGCGACGTTATTGTCATTTCCGTGTTTACGAGCGGTCGAACGAGCACGACCTCATGACCGCCATCAGCCAATGCTAACGCTAGTTTATTGTTGTAAATCGCCTTAAATTACAGTCTAAAAACTCTGGGAGATCACCTGGCTATTCGAATGCTCAAAGGTAAATATGGCTATTTTAGCGGCGAATAAACCATATAATAGACAACAGAAAACTAGCAGCCGCATAGTTAACAGGGTCCCCGACGAAGCAAAGGGCGATCCTTATCTCCAGTTTCTTGTCAGTGTGCATCTAGTTGCAGCCATCGCGTTGTCAGACGCCGAAGCTGAGTTGTTCTGATTGAATCTCTAAAATACGGCAGGCTACGTTTTTTAGTGCACAACGCCCGAAAAGCCAATTGCGTTTATTCAGGAGACAAAAGAAAAAAAGTGAAAACCAGGGAATAGATGGAAACAACGTGATTAAATAAGAAAAAAACGATCGAAGGATTAGGATTTGCCGAGTTGCGCGTAGTCGACGCCCATCTCCTTCGCCTTCTTTTTCAGCTCAGCCTCCAGCTGCTGGTTGGTCATCTCCATTCTGAATTCCTTATATTATTGTCGCAAGGAAAAGCCAACCTGTAGTTCTTGGTGACCATCTGTACCCAGGCGTTCTCCAGCTCCTTTAGCGTTTTGCCGGCACTCATTTGTGCGTGTTTGCGGCTGGCGTGAACTTCCATAACCTGAAAAGAGTCAATCAGGATGAATTTCCAAAGGAAAAAAGATAGATACAGAAAACTTACCGATTCTTGTGTTTGACGCAGGTCGTTCTCCAATTCACGAAGATATGCTTGAAGCTCCTAAAATAATGATAAGAAGCAATTAAATCAAAGCAACCTCGCTCCATCTTCTCGATGCCTCCGGCCCGTACTCCTCCATCAGCTCGAGGTTGATCTGACGCAGGCGCAGATGCTCGTTTTGCGTAAAGGCGTTGCGGAATAGCCTAAAAACGTGGGTAAATAAAAGGTTGATTGAATAAAGCATATCTAGTACTACAGGACTACCAAAAAGTACCTTTCGCCAAGAATACTTATCGTTGGAACGAGACGTGCCGGCCGGGCAAGGCAAATCACAACGGGTAAGGTCGATTGGCTTCGGGATTTCCTAAAAACAACGAATAGCCAAATCCTAAAGATCGCAAAACCGAAAAAGACTATTACAACCCAAAAAGAAAAATACTCACAACTTTTTGTGTCCTTAGCTTTCGGTCTTCAAGCAGCGCCGGCGTCAAGTAGGCATCGTAATCGGGGATCGGGAGATGCTTCAGATAGTTTTTCGTGGCCGGGAACGACTGAAAGAATGGGTTGCAACGAAAATGCCAAAACCACAGGTCAAGGCTTCGCGATTCTAGAAATCAAACGACACCTTGCACTCCTGCTCGATCAAACCGAGCGCAAACTGGCGATCGGTTTCCGAATAGTTGACGTCGAGGTAAGGCAGCGCGTCAACGAGCACCTAAAAAGAAAATAAAAGAGTAAAAAATCAAACAAACATCACGGTCGTCGTCGCGCCCCCGAGTCGGAGCTCCTAGTGCCAACGGCTGCGCGGACATTGTTCCTGAAATTGCAAACATTGTCTTAGGATGCCACATATACAACAACGATTTTTAAGAAAAAATGAAAGGATTTTTATAGAGCAGAAACAAAGTTTTTTGAAGGTCTTTCCGAAAATTCAATTGGCTCGATTGATGCAGAGGATGCTTAGGAAGTGAGTGTCGTGAGGAGCCAAGCGTAGCCATTGCAAGGGTGCTCTTTGGCACGGGATCGTACTTTTTTCTGCATAAAAGGCTTTTCATTTTCAAATAACTAAAAATCGTAAAGTGAAATTGCTTTATTCAATAACCAAGTCCATCCATCAAAGCTATTAACGTACTTTCCAGTGAACGATTAAAAACACACGACAAATGTGAAGGCAAACAAAAAATAAATCGGATCCTTGTAATGTCGAGCCAGCAAGAGATGCGGGTGAAGAAGCCGATCTTCTGCTACTCCTCGTCGCCGCTGCTATGTGCCGCCAAGTCCTGCCACGGGTCCCCGGAGCGCCACTTCACCGGGAAGCCGTCTACCTCTTCGACCTCAACGAGAAAATTTGACTTTAGGTATTTAAAATTTGGGTTTTACTTGAGGAAGAGTGGCGTTGATCCGGTTGCGGTACTCCTGGCTGTTGGAGTAGACGCGCGGGTTCATCTCGAATGCCACTTTTCGGAGAGATGGCACCAGCTTGAGCGGCTCCAGCTGCTCCCAGCCGGTCAGCTCAAACCAGGAACTTTCGGTTCCTCGAGGCGCTCGCCTACCTGATTATTCCGGATACAGAAGGTGCTCAGCTTGGGGAGGCGGTGCAGGTTTTCAATGTTCTTGATTTTGTTGTCGTTGACGTCGAGGTATTCGAGGTTGGCGAGCTGGTCGAGGCTGAATAAGATATAACCGTTTTTCCAAGAGGTTTTTTCCCTACCCTCGATGCGTTTCAGGCCGTTCTGGGCGATGAAGAGCTGCTCGAGGCCGGTGATCTGCTCCAGGTTTTCGATCTTGGTTAACACGTTGCCGGGCATCGCCAGCGAGCGCAATGTCGATGCAACCGGTTCCAGATCTGAACAGCTTAGTTGAAGACTAACCAGGGTTGAAAAACCGCTTCGCGGCTTTTCAACCCTGGCCCCCGTCTAGGATCGATGAAGTTAAAGACTTAGCATAATTCTTGCTAAAAACCGCTCACCAAAAAATGAAAAGCGCGCCCTCTCTTCCTTTTTACAAACCATTTCCACTTCCGCCGTATGCTAATCGCTTCCTAACAAAGAGGTTGGCCGAAAACTTTACAAAAACCTAATCAACTATAATAAAAAAGTAGTGGTGTCTGTCTGTCTGTCTGTCTGTCTGTCCGTCATGTCCCGAATTCAACTCGAAGGGGAAAGGAGCTAGAGCTTAGCTCTCTTCGGATTCGGATAGAGCGTGGTCAGAAACCCCAAACTGATAAAAAATTACGAAAAGTTTTGTTTAAATTATTAAAATTAACTTTGAAAGTGGCGCCTTAATAAAACAGTGGGGCCCCTCTCCCCGGGGAGGCCACGCCCCTTTCTCTTTGCCCTCTTCCCCAGGCCCCTTCGTGCGCCCAGATGCCTTTTAAGTTACTTTAATACTTTTTAATATACTTTTAATACTTTTTAATTATGTTAAGTAATTATTTAAATTATTGAAAGTATCTAGGAAGGTATTTAGGTAGTTTTTGAAGGGGATTTCAGCCATGGGGGGTATCTGAAGCCATCAGGAAGGTATTTAGGTAGTTTTTGAAGGGGATTTCAGCCATGGAGAGTGTCTGAAGCCGCCAGGAAGGTATTTAGGCAGTTTTTGAAGGGGATTTCAGCCATGGGGGGTATCTGAAGCCATCAGGAAGGTATTTAGGTAGTTTTTGAAGGGGATTTCAGCCATGGAGAGTGTCTGAAGCCGCCAGGAAGGTATTTAGGCAGTTTTTGAAGGGGATTTCAGCCATGGGGGGTAGCTGGAGCCATCAGGAAGGTATTTAGGTAGTATTTGAAGGGGATTTCAGCCATGGGGGGTAGCTGGAGCCATCAGGAAGGTATTTAGGTAGTTTTTGAAGGGGATTTCAGCCATGGGGGGTAGCTGGAGCCATCAGGAAGGTATTTAGGTAGTTTTTGAAGGGGATTTCGGCTAGGGGAGGTAACTGGAGCCATCAGGAAGGTATTGAGGTAGTTTTTGAAGGGGATTTCAGCCATGGGGGGTATCTGAAGCCATCAGGAAGGTATTTAGGTAGTTTTTGAAGGGGATTTCAGCCATGGGGGGTATCTGAAGCCATCAGGAAGGTATTTAGGTAGTATTTGAAGGGGATTTCAGCCATGGGGGGTAGCTGGAGCCATCAGGAAGGTATTTAGGTAGTTTTTGAAGGGGATTTCAGCCATGGGGGGTAGCTGGAGCCATCAGGAAGGTATTTAGGTAGTTTTTGAAGGGGATTTCGGCTAGGGGAGGTAACTGGAGCCATCAGGAAGGTATTGAGGTAGTTTTTAAGGGATTTCAGCCATGGGGGTATCTGAAGCCATCAGGAAGGTATTTAGGTAGTTTTTGAAGGGATTTCAGCTATGGGGGTATCTGAAGCCATCAGGAAGGTATTTAGGTAGTTTTTGAAGGGGATTTCAGCCATGGGGGGTATCTGAAGCCATCAGGGAGGTATTTAGGTAGTTTTTGAAGGGGATTTCAGCCATCGGGGATATCCAAAGCCATCAGGAAGGTATTTAGGTAGTTTTTGAAGGGGATTTCAGCCATGGGGGTATCTGAGCCATCGGGAAGGATTTAGGTAGTTTTTGAAGGGATTTCAGCCATGGGGGGTATCTGAAGCCATCAGGGAGGTATCTAAGTAGTTTTTGAAGGGGATTTCAGCCATGGGGGGTATCTGAAGCCATCAGGGAGGTATTTAGGTAGTTTTTGAAGGGGATTTCAGCCATGGGGGTATCTGAAGCCATCGGGAAGGGATTTAGGTAGTTTTGAAGGGATTTCAGCCATGGGGGTATCTGAAGCCATCAGGAAGGTATTTAGGTAGTTTTTGAAGGGATTTCAGCCATGGGGGGTATCTGAAGCCATCGGGAAGGGATTTAGGTAGTTTTTGAAGGGGATTTCAGCCATGGGGGGTATCTGAACCATCAGGGAGGTATCTAAGTAGTTTTTGAAGGGGATTTCAGCCATGGGGGGTATCTGAAGCCATCAGGGAAGGTATTTAGGTAGTTTTTGAAGGGGATTTCAGCCATGGGGGGTATCTGAAGCCATCAGGAAGGTATTTAGGTAATTTTTGAAGGGATTTCAGCCATGGGGGTATCTGAAGCCATCAGGAAGGTATTTAGGTAGTTTTTGAAGGGGATTTCAGCCATGGGGGGTATCTGAAGCCATCGGGAAGGGATTTAGGTAGTTTTTGAAGGGATTTCAGCCATGGGGGGTATCTGAAGCCATCAGGGAGGTATCTAAGTAGTTTTTGAAGGGGATTTCAGCCATGGGGGGTATCTGAAGCCATCAGGAGGGTATTTAGGTAGTTTTTGAAGGGGATTTCAGCCATGGGGGTATCTGAAGCCATCAGGAAGGTATTTAGGTAGTTTTTGAAGGGGATTTCAGCCATGGGGGTATCTGAAGCCATCAGGAAGGTATTTAGGTAGTTTTTGAAGGGGATTTCAGCCATGGGGGTATCTGAAGCCATCAGGAAGGTATTTAGGTAGTTTTTGAAGGGATTTCCAGCCATGGGGGTATCTGAAGCCATCGGGAAGGGATTTAGGTAGTTTTGAAGGGGATTTCAGCCATGGGGGGTATCTGAAGCCATCGGGAAGGGATTTAGGTAGTTTTTGAAGGGATTTCAGCCATGGGGGGTATCTGAAGCCATCAGGAAGGTATTTAGGTAGTTTTTGAAGGGGATTTCAGCCATGGGGGATATCTGAAGCCATCAGGGAGGTATTTTGGTAGATTTTTAACGGAATTTCGACCCGGAGGGGTATCTGAAGCCATCGGGAAGGTAGCTATGTTTTTGTGGGGGGTGGGTTGGCTAGAGGAGGTATCTGAAGCCATCAGTGTAGTTATTGCCATGAAGGCATCAGCGTAAGGTAGGGATTAAATGTGGTGGTGTAGAATATGGAGGGTGGCCCGAAGTCCAGCCGATTGCAGTCGCGAAGCGGCTGTAATCGGCTGGTTTTAATATAGAAAATAACAATTTTTCAAAACTTTTATGTGTGTGCAGTCGATTCCGGCCCCTTCTTTACCCTATGACGTTTCTTCCCTACCGAAAAAATGCTTCCCTAAGGCTGTAGGTGCGGAACATCCAAACGGAAGTGCATGCAAATATACACACACACACACACACACACACACACACACACACACACACACACACAGACACCATTTTTTTATATATAGTAGGATATATCGCCTCTTCTTTACGCTACTGGGAAAGTATACAAAAATTTAGCCCTCGATCGGGAGAACAAGAAAAGGAAAAAAAGACCGAGACGTACACCTTGTACCCACTTTCAATCTTCTTGATCTGATTCGACCCCAGGCAGAGGGTGTGCAGCTTTTCGAGGCGCTCCAGCCCGCGGATGCCCTGGATTCGGTTGTCGCCTAGCTCGAGCAGCTCCAGGTTGACGAGCTGAATTCGGAAGGAGACCTCCCGTTTTATCCCATCAAAGTACCGTCTCAAGGCCCTCTATTTTGCGCAGCTTGTTGTGGACGAGGTAGAGCTTCTTCAGCCGGGTTAGCGTCTCGAGGCCTAAAAACTATTTCCCTCAAACATCCTTGTCAAAAGTTTCAACCTTCAATTTTCTCGATGCGATTGAACGACAGGTCGAGCTCCTCCAAATTCGTCAGCGTCTCGAGATTTTCGATTTTTGTGATCTAAAAACGAACTTTAGGTTGAGCCTAAAAAAAGGTTAACCTGATTATCGTACAAGTTGAGCATCGTCAACGAGCGCAGCGCGCCGAGACCCTCGATGCGTTGGATCAAATTCCATCTAAAAACCGGCTGGAATTACTATAATCTAATTGGATGCCTCAAAACTAGCTGGTCGAGCTTCGGAAGCGGCAGCCACGGGATGCGCGAGATCCGGCAGCGCGTCAGGTTGAGCGTCGGCTCATCCGGCTCGTGCTTGTATTCTGAAATGCTGACTCGGAAAGCGAAAAGACAAATTGAAGCCAAGCCTATTTAAGGCTGAGCTTATAAGCGAACCAAGGATTTCCTTGACGACCGTCGTCCCGTCGTTTGAGCGCACCCATTCAAATTCGATGATCTGGAGGAAACGATAAAGGATAATGAGCGAAAACTACCATTTGAAGGGGCTAGGCAGAGTGACACTAACTTTTTTCTGAAGTCCCTGCGTACTCATTGGAATTTCGTTCAGGCTAATGAGACATTTCAGAAATGGAATCGAGAAAAATGCAAATTAGCTTGAAGTCCATGTCTCTCTCTCTCTCTCTCTCTCTCTCTCTCTCTCTGCTCTCTCTCGCTCTCTCTATGGTTCTCTGGTCCTCTCACGCTCTCTCTCTCTCTCTCTCTCTCACGCTCTCTCTCTCTCTCTCACGCTCTCTCTCTCTGGCTCGCTCTTTGGCTCACTCTCGCTCTCATCCTCTCTCTCTCGCTCACTCACTCTCTCTCTCTCTCTCTCTCTCTCTCTCTGATGTTTTAAGTAATGTTGTCAACGTTTGCAATATTCGCCCGCTCGTAAAGCTCAATATTTATTTGCCAATACAATACAGAAAAGCCAAAAATACGCTTCACACTTGGAAACCGGAATTTTTCGGGGTTTGAAATACAGTGGTTGGACACGAATCCTGAAAACGGGCCGAGGAGAGGGTACGGTAATCAAGGTAGGAATAACTTAGCGAGATTCTCCAGATAATTGGAGCTTAAAAAATCGGCTAGCTCATATTTATGCGTGGTTTTTGAGGGGGGATCACAGCGAAATGGGACAAGAATTATAGGTGGTTGATGACTTTGAGAAGGGTTCAAAATTGAGAAGAAAATTTGTCAGGTATGAGCACCGTTTCGGCGGCGTAGAGGACAGTGGTGGCAATGGGAAATACAAATACAGCAATTTTTAGGCCCGCAAAGCTTTGGAAAAGCTAGCCACGCTGCAGGCAACCGCCTTGTTTTCGCGTAGAGACGCGAAAATCTCGGCCGGACACGCTTCAAACGGGCCGGCAAATCAAAAGCCTTGAAAACCGAAAAATTCATAGTATGGCAAAGAAGAAAAAAAATACAAGAGTAGATCTACAATCTGAGCTCGAATCTGGGGTTCTGCCATCGGGGCGGGCGGCACCATGTGTCCCCGGATGGTTGCTCATTTCTGGCGCGCCGGCCGCGGGCTTCTTCAACGAGGTTCCGCACGGCTTCTGATTTCATCTGACAAATAGGAATTTTTTCTATTCTATCAATTCCATTATTTTTTGTATTCCTTGAATTGCATTAATTTTTGAACTTGTATTTTTTGTTTTATGTAGCCTTTGTTTCAAATTGCCTTGCGATTTTTATACCTGCAGCTCGGCAATCTGAGCGTCAAGTTCGGCAAGGAAGTCCATCTCGGCCCTCTCCAGCTCGTCGTCTAGGTTCAGGGGCGGAGGTGGCGGGGCGCAGAAGGTGGGCGCTGGCCGCGTCGCGCGGATTGGTTCGGGACGGAGAAGCGGGGGCAGTGGCCGCGGCATGATGCCCATGGAATAGGTCTAAATCGATCGTTATTTCTCTTTCTCTCTCTCTCTCGCTCTCTCGCTCTCTCTCTGTCTCTCGCTCACCTGTGGGATCACCGGCAGCATCCTGGGTCTCACTGGCTTCACCGAGGCGTAGATAGGTTCCGGCTGGTGGCGAATTTCAGCGGCACGTGACGAGCTTTTTGAGCGGTAACTGAACAAATATTTCTATAGGGGTTTTAGAGGCTGGTTTACCTGTTGTCATACATCTCCTCGACGTACGGCCGGGCCATCGGGCCCTCGTACGGCTTGGCGTAGATAGGGGAGTTGCGGCGGGAGAATGAGGTGGGCGAGGAGCAAGAGGGGCATTCGGAATCCGAAGCGTACGCACGGTCACGGTCATCGAGGACTCGAGAGATACGGGTTAGCGACTGAAATGGGGGTGTTTTAAAAGTATAGATCGTGTTTTGAAGGCATCGGGAGGCTATAGCGAACCTTGACCCCCCGCTAACAGCGTAGCACCGTAAAATCCATAAAATGACTTGAAAATCTCTTTAAGAAGATTCTGAAGCCGTTAAGACGTCAAACAGATTTTTGAATATTTTCTGAGTTCCGCCAGAGGTTGCTGCTCACCTCCAGCTCGTGGTAGATGTGCTCCGTCGAGTCATTGAAGCGCAGGTTGTCGTAGGGGGAGAATGACGATGATTCCTCCACGAACCCCAGCGCTTCATCCACGTCAATTGAGCGGCACTCGATGGCCTTGTCCGCTCTGGCGGTTTGCCAATTTGGCGAGTGGACCGAGGATTCGGGGCTGAAAAAAAGACGAAATTTACAGAAAATGATACGAGAGAAATCTTAAAGAAGAATACACTGAAATGTGGCTCTCGATCTGGAAAAGAAGAAGAGGATGGTTTTGAGCTGGAAAACGGGGCAATCTGGTTTTTAAAGTAGAAAATTGAAAATTCTCCTTTCCAAAAAGTTAAAAACGAAACTAGCATTTGTGAATGTTTTTTTCGAAAAGTGTATTATTTAGCATCTTGAATCCGGTTTTATAAGTCAATATTTTCAAAACCAAATACTCTAAATTTTAATCCTGAATTTTCCTGCCCTCTCCCGGGAGTGTATCGGAATTTCTCCCCCCCCCCGGCACCAGCAAACTCAAATTACAATCAAGACGACGAATTTGAAGCCCGGGGTCCAAGACGAAGTAGCCAGTGGTCGGGGCCCCGTAATTTGGTTGTCAACGGAATCCAACGGAATCCTCCTGCCAGGGCGCCCAATCACTTGGGCCCCTTGCGCAACTCTATGGGACTGGCCCTGGGCCCCCACCGTCCACCTGATCAAATTATTTCGAGGCCCACACACACGCTTGGAGGCCAAATTCCCGGAGTGCAATCCATTTTGGGGGTGGGGTGGGGTCGAAATTTGGCCGTGCATGGGGGGTTACGGTAGTCGGGTCGATATTTATCAGGTTTTAGAAGGGGAAATTTCGCTATAGGAATCGTATAAAAGTATATATGGGAAGTGTACAAAATGTAAAAGTTGTGCCTCTACCGCTATCATTCGCGCTCTTGCTCGTACTCGCTCTCTCTCACCCTCTTGCTCTACCTCTCTCGCTCTCCCTCTCTCTCTGACTCATTCTCTCTCTCTGACTCAATCTCTCTCTCTCTCTCTCTCTCTCTCTCCCTCTCTCTATCTCTCCTCTCTCCTCTCTCTCTTTCGGGCACCTTCACGTCGTTCATAAGCCTCAGAATCGACCCCTCCTGCTACTAGGTCTCGACAGCTATGGCTTTTAAAGGAATTAGCAAGCCAAAATCATTTGCTATTTTACAGGTTTTTATGATCTTCCTTTCTTGCCCCTTGTTTAGGCTACCCGAAGTGGACGTCGGCTTCTAGTCGCCCCCAAAAGCTGACCGCGACCCGAAAATGAAAAATGCGCGAGGCGGCCCCAGGGCCCCGTTCAATTTATTTCGTGCTGAACCCCTGGGGGGTGCCCCCACTTGGCTTCCCTCGAATAGCCGCCGGGCCCCCATAAAATTTGCGGCTATATGATGACGTTATAGGTCCAGAGTTTGCAGCGAAAATAGTACAAAAAAGTACACGAATTCGGAGTGATATTGCATTATGAAAAATCCCGATGTTAGAAGGTAAAAGAATAAAAATGACGACACTCAAAATGCCCAGCTTAAAAATCCCGACACGAGAAATGCCGAAATTTAGGTATATCGTGTTAAGAAGAGACTTAAGGTTAAAATTTCGTTGAGACTATCAATTAGCTTATTAAAGTCCAGTTCTAACATTAAGCCCTACCTGCTGTCCTGACTGCCGTAGCCGGAGGAGCACACCGACTCCTCGAAGCTTTTCACTCGCAGATGCGAGCGGTCCATCGACGAGAAGCTGTGGTCACGGTTGATCTTAAAAAAACTACAAAACCACATATTTCGGGATTACGGTATGGTCAGGTTTCCGCATGACACGCATCGACGCGCGGTCCTTATCACGCTGGATCCAGGGGTTTGTGCGTATGTTGGAGGATCTGGAATTATGGAAACTTAACAAGATTTGAAAAGCCGTATCTTAATGGTATGGAATATTTGCAGTAATGTCGTCGTTTAAAAAATCTTGAAATTCAGCGTCAAAAAATTGAAATGTTTGCGATACTCCGCAAAAACCTACTGTACCGCCTTTTCTAGGTGTCTAAAATTTACCCAGCTTTACCGATTAGATAAGCTTTAATTAGGTTTGCTTACCTAGACGACGAAAATGACTGGCTGAGCGAGCCGCCCATCGGTAAATCCCTTGGCGGCAGCTTGTCCCACGGGTCTGCGTAGATGGCCGGCACTTGGGGTACTGTAAAAAGGTCAGATTTTAGAAGCAGCATCTACAAGACTTACATTCCACCGGTTCCAGGTACTTTCTCGGCTTTTTGGGCTCGAGGAAGGAGCGCTGACGGCGAGGTTGTGAATTTGGGTCCGGGGCACGGCAGGTCGGGGCGGCGGAATGTGAGGCCTAAAATCGCGTGTACCGTCTAATTTTTGCCATTTTTAGATAAAAAAGCATACCTTAAAGCTGTAAGAATATTCTAGATCCAATTTTAAGCTATAATTTATCCAAAAAACCCACTTTTCTTGAGCGCCGCTCGCGACCGCCTCGACCGAGCGGGAAACCCTCGAGCCACGACTGCAGCCGCTGCATCAGTGACTCTGCAAATAAGGAGGAATTAACGGGTTTTAGGGTATCATAAAGATATTAAAAATATGATAATATGTTTGAAAATATTTTTTAACGTGATTTGATAACATAGAAATTTTCTACAAATTTTAATAGCTTTAGAACGGGCGTTGGGTCATTCAAGGGATGTTTCCGGGTTTCGGGGCCCTTAAAATATTTACAAATCCGTCATGAGCACACAAACGTACAAAATAGTTGCCACAAATTCGAATATGGTATATTATCAAATTACAAAGAAGATAGGATTATGCTTACGGGCTTAAAGTACGTATCCCTCTACCTTAAAAACTGTGCGTAAAGACGCGGAAAGAAACGGAACTTGCCGTGCGCGCGGCTAAAGTAAGAAAGGGTACAAGGGTGGGTGAAGAAATGTGAAGATCCCCCTCGTCCTCTTGCTCCCTGGTTCCTCCTTGCAAGTGGCCGTGTGGAGGTGCAAATTGTATTGGCTGTGCCCACCAAGGAGTGCCGAGGAAGAGGCTTTTTGACTTTTCCGCTCTGCGCGTCTTTCAGACTTCCCCGCTACGCTACGCTCCAATACTCCCCGTACTCCAGATACACCAAAGCACTTCAGATTTGTCGTGATTTTTGAGGGGCTGAAGGAGGAGAGTTGCGGAGTTTTGGAATTTAAGGGGGCTGGGAAGTCAAAAGAAGAAGATATTTTCTGTTTTACAATTCAACTGAGTGGAAAGAGGGCAAACTAGCAAAGATCCTTGACGGAATCTAGCAGAACTCGCTTTAAATGCTGGATTTTCGCAAAATTGCCAGCCGTTCCCACCCTCACACGCCATTGACCTAACCCCAAAAAAAGGCCAGCAAGAGGGCGGCCGTTCAGTGGATTGCGCCGTTCGCCTGGAGTATCCCGGGAATTGCCGTGGTCTGTCTCAACGGCTTTCTGCTGGTGAAAATGAGACAAAATGAGCATTAGCCCCGCAGAAAATGACAAAACCGCGCGGGAACGCCGACGAGGAAATTGCTGTTTTTTGCGTTCTTTTTGTCAAAATTTGGGTCCGGATCTTATTCTAGGTTTTCTAAAAGAAGCCGCAAGTGAGGAAATTTGGTTTTTTGCGCCTTGGGTGCAAAGACAGGGGTTGTTGCCAGCAGGAACAATCGGAGCAACAAAAAAGGAGCGACTCTGCCGAGGCTTTGAGGTGGAACGCTGAAATTTGCATATGAAAAGGATAGGCGTTGGCAACCTGGCCGCGCGAACTTCGATGACAGATAACTGTCTGGGAAAAGTCGACAAAGAAAAATCGTAAATGACTGGATTTTTAATACGCAAAAAATAGAGGTCGTATCGTTTTGGAAAATTCGTTTTGGGAATTTGACGGCCCGCCCGCAGGAATAACTGGCAGTTCGTCGAGGGGGGTGCGTGCGGGTGGGGGTTGGTGACGTTGATGGATCGGGGGTAATTAGCATGGGGTGGGCCCAATTTTGAGGGTAAGGAAATTCTGACGGATTTCGTGGAGACAACCCGAGACGGATTGCCGTGTTTTTAGGCAAAATTTCTAGCAATGACGGTGATTTTAAGGGGCGCGGAACCTTGAGGTTGATGGGGTTTTAACCTGGAAGGGATGGAAATAAGGGGTAAAATTGGCGTAGTAATTTTTACGGTGATTGAAAAAAATAGAGATTGTTGATAGCTCTTAAGGCAAAAAGCCAAATTGGCATAAAGTCCTTTAAAGAAGCTGAGAACTGTATATTTATGCAAATTAAACCAGGAAACGAGTAAAAATTAACGCCAAAATTTTATTCAGAAATTTCACAATTTTAATATTTTTAAAATCGCTAATATTATTTTTAAGGCAAAGACCGCCCTGGATTTATGCAAATTCGGATATAAAAATTTTTAAATTTCTGCTAAGGTCACATAAACGTAAATTGAGATCTTTCCAATTTCTAGAAATCGTGAAAATCCCCATTTTCTGGCTTCCCACACCATTTCTTAGGAAAGAAATGCATAAATAAAAAAGGCGAGCATGTGGCGTAAGTTTCCAACGAAGCCGCCACCAGGCCCGGCACACTGACTAATCCTAGTGTGACAAAACGCACGCCGCCCCGAAAATCGGCGGCCCGGCCCGGGACGCGGAAAAATGGCTCTATTTTTGCGGGGGAGAGGAGATGAATGGACGGGGCGTATAACGGGAAGATCATAGTAAAAAATCTGGTAGTTTAAAAATGGAGGCGAGAGAGAAAGAGAGAAAGAGAGAGAGAGCTCTATTATAGTCTTCGTAGAAGTTTAAGTTATCGTATCGACCAAAGTGAGGTAGAGAGCAAGAGTAAGTACGAGAGAGAGCGAGAGAGAGTGAGAGATAGAGAGAGAACGAGAGAGTGAGAGAGAGCGAAAGCGAGTGAGAGAGACAAGCAGAAAGCGTGAGAGAACCAAATCCCCAATTAACCAGTCGAGACAATAGCCAGAATATAGGGATTAACCCGGCAGAAATAGAGTGACAAGTATCACGGCGGAATTGAGGGGATTAATGGCAAGGACGTGGTGTATTGAGGAGCGTTCCGTACTGGTGCTCCCAACGGACATCAACCCTCGGAGAGATTATGTAATTCTTGGGGGATAGTTGGGTGACAACGCCAAGAAATTTGACAGATATGCATATTATGCAATTTAGGCATCTTCGGAAGAACTTCAGAAACTATAATAGCTTTACTTAGGCGCTGGCCTACTTTTTGACAGGCTTAGCTTCCGTTTGGCTCGGCTTCGATTTCGGGTTGGGCTTAGACTTGGGCTGGGCTTATGGCAGGCTTCGGGTTAGGCTTAGGCTAGACTTGGGCTTGGCTTAGGCTTGGCTTAGGCTTGGATTTTAAGCTTAGGTATAGTGGATAGTGAAAGTGAAGGCCTTAAAAGTGATGAATTTGCTGGCTGGTGCCCCCGGTTAAGTGCTCCCGGGCGAGATGTGTTATGCAATTTGCGCCTTGGGCGCCTTTTAGCTGGCGGGAGGAGGAGGCGGAGGGGGAGGAGAGGAGGACACGGGCAATTTGCATAACGGAATGAATGAATGAACGAGGTGGACTCCGGGAGAAAGTAGGGAGGGAGTGAGACAAATTCACTACTTCTATAGGGATTAGACGATTTTTTAAGTTCATACAAATCGGCAGAACAATTATATACCTAAAATTTAAGCTCTATATCAAGAAAATCACTAAATTTGAATTTGGGTATCGTTAGAATACTCCAAAATTCCCAGGGTATCACCCGAAGCGGGGGCGAAACTTGTAAAGCCGTAAAACGGCGCGTTTCGGGCTGATAAGTGTGCCACCAGGCATCTACGTACGCTCTCTGTTTGCGGTATCGGAATGTGTGCCGGACTAGGGGCTGTAAACACCTTGAATCAGTCGGTTGTACACCTAGCAGATGATGGGCAGGCAGATCAGGCTCGTCCCATACTGTAGCTGATACTCAAAAAGCTTGAATCGGCCAAAAAAATAGAATTAAGCCTAATGCACAACGAACCGCATAAAAATATTTTAAAGGACCTTTCCAGTCAAATCCATAGCCTAACGGCCCCAGATTCCCAAAATTTACTAAAAACGACGGGTTGTGGACCCCAATTATTTTGCATAATACAGCCGGCGCCGAGAACGGGCGGGTCCATTGTTTGAGTCAAGTGGATCTCACCCGGGTCCCACCACGCCTCGCCCCACCCTCATTATGCTTTGTTAGTGTATTCCGCGAGACTCCAAAAGACATTCTTGACCGAATGGGAACGTGGCGGCATCACCATTGTACCACTAGGACATGGCGGATCCCGGAATTCGCGGCATGTCTCTAATTAGGGGAACAAAGCCGGGCAAAACGGCGTAACTTTTGCGATTAAGGGGTAGTGTTGATACCTGATAGCTTTAAAGGAACAGTCAAGGCAGAAAAATGTCGAAACGACGAAAATATGAAATTCCGTACCTTTCCGAATTACGAATTCCGTATGTTTTGCTTAAAGTGTACAGTTGCGATCGCTTTAAAATGGGTTTAAGAGCAAGAGAATAGTTTTTGCAATTTAAATCCGCACAAAAACTTTCTCGCAAAAGTTAAACGTGCCCGAAAACCCAGATTTTACCATTTTTGCGATCAAAACGGTCTAAAAAAAGTTTTCGCAGTAATTATAGGGGATTTGAGATACAATTGGCATATCACATATTTCTAAAATGTTTCTACTCGCCTCAATTTAGATACCGTAACCTTGACCACCTCCAGGGACGGCCGTCAATTGTTTCGGCGTGTAGCCGGTGGGCAAGATTCCCTGCTAGAGGCCAAGGACCCCCATTATTATCACACTCCTTTGGCACTCGCTTGGGTGGGCTCTCAAATTACCGGGCGGATGCAAATTAGGCGGAATTTGAATGGTTCTAGAGCCACAAGGTTCAAAAGTAAAGCCTAAAATCGAGGCGGGTTGGAATAGCCTCTAAATCTCGTCCAAAACGAGAACCAAAAATCCGCCGCCAGGCTCGACTCGAATTTCACGATTTCCTAAGCGACTTTTGGGATTTTTGGGATTTTCGGGGTGGCGGCGAAACTTGAGAAGTTAGGCAGCCTGGTTTTGGCCCCTGGCTAGTGGTAGATTGGTCTAGCTGTGGGAAAAGGTGATGAAAACGTCTGAAATAACCCTTTAAAATTGTCTAAAACGAGAAAATTTAAGGGGAGCGTGACATCTGGACTCTAAAGCCCCAACAGCTCGAATTCGAGGAAAAATATTACTGCACTTTTTAAGGCATGGAATTTTCGATTGGCAGCAGAACGTAGAGGATACGGTAAGTTAAAACAAAAAATTACAATGATATATAATTTACGAAAAACTACTTCTAAAGCTACAACTCGACAACCACCGTAACCAAAAACCCCCGAAAAGCCAAACTTGGGCCCGCCGAAAACAAAGACCAAACCGAATTTCGGGGGGCACCGTCCGATCCAAGGGGGGATTCCAGCAGGGATGGGCGGGCCTTAAGGGGCCCATCTTCGGGCCCAGCCTTGGGCCTGGGCCCCAAGGATGGGCTCGGATTTCGGCCATCCCATCCCTTCAGAAAGGGGGCCCCACAAGGCTGGGGCTCCTAATTGTCGTTCCATCACAATCAACCTCCAACTGGCAGTGGGGGAAATGGGGAGTGAGAGCTTTACTCGGTATCTCTAGTTCTCTCACGCTCTCTCTCTCATTCGCGTTCTGTCTCTCTCTTTCTCGATCTTGATTCGCCTTCCTTCCGGAGTAATGGAGTGAATTCCGGCTTCTCCATCAAGTTAGGTTAGGTTTACTTGACGACTCTGGCTCTCGCTTGCTCTCTCTCTCCGCTTCTCTCTCTCGCTCTCTATCTCTCTCTCTGTCTCTCTCGGGCCCACGCTTTCTCACTCTCCAACATTCTACAGTAGCCAGCTCAATTTCAAAATCCAGAAAAATCCAGAAAAACAAACCCCTCGTTTTGCTCGTGCTCCTCATCTCCTAATAAATATTTCGAATCAAAAATATCAGAATTTTCAAGAATTACGGTAGCTCTAAATACAGTCAATAGCGAATCAATAAAGCGGCCGACTTTTTGCCGTTTTCCGCCTGCCAGATTATGGTAATTTCCAGGTAGGGACAGCTTTTAGCAAGCAGCTAGAAAAGTTGTGTGGGATGCCATCGCGGCGGGACCCAACGGTGCATGCCTTAATCCGCCGTTCCGACACACACTACGCACACATACGCCAAGAGGACAATCGGACTGCCGGGGGTTCTGGAAGGAACGTGAAAAAGGGGTAGGAAAAGCCGCTTCTCCTGGCTGGCAAGTGCTGACTAGGGAAGAGTAATGAAGCGGAATGGCTCGTTAAAGGGTAGGTGAAGTGTAAATAAACAAGATTTTTGTGGGGGTAGAGGCTTTTCTACACTATACCGTATCCAAACATCGTTCCGTTTTCAAGGTGCAAGCTTGCAAAAAAAATTGAGGAAAACGGTCCTACTAAAGTGAAAAATTCAAGCAGCTTTTAGGGTTGCCATTAATGCACTTATGGTTTAACGGGAAGCTAGCAGACATCCTTGAGGAGGTAGGTCTGGATACGGTAAAAAAAGGAATCTGCTCCCTGTATGTTCGTTAATGCGCCCGGAAGGTGGAGGCAAACTAGCAGAGATCCTTGGGTAAAACCGGAATTAAGGAATAAAAGCTTCTAAAGATTTTAAGGGCAAGTTAGCAGAGGCGCTTTGAGGAAAAATGAAGGCGAAATACCAAGAAATTTCCATGAAATACCGTACCGCAAGGCAAGCTAGCAGCGATTCTTTGCTAGAAGCAATTCTTTGGATAATTTCTCGAAAAACGTAACCAAATCGTCAAATTACACAGCCATCCCACGCTACCTTGAAACCTCTGCTTTCACGGGGCCGTGAATAGGTGGGTGAAAGTCGAGATCCCCGACTACGATACGAAACAAAGAACACGCGGAGCGCCGGGCGCGGAAAACATGGCTCGCCACACGCAAATGAGACACACTGGTTCAGATCTGGATCTCCTAGGGTGTTTGAATTTAGCAGGTAGGCTAGCAGAGATTTTCTAGGAATTAGCTGGTGATCAAAACAGTCTTAAAACGAACATCAGACAGGAAAAGTGGTAATTTTGGCTACAGTAACCCGCCGGACTTTTCGAACATTTTTATGCACATGAAAAATCTTTTTAAAGGGACTGTAAAGCGCTAGAATAAAAAAAAAACTAGGGCACGATATTAAACAATTCGGTCTTTAAAGGGCCCAAGAAGCCGGAAGACAGAGAAATTTGAGCATACAACCATTAGAATGTCTTGTGAATAATTTGAACATAGTAATTTGGCAGAAATTCTTCCAAGAAAAACCAAAAAAACGGCGGAATTTCTACCAAAATAAGCTAAAAAATCCATACATTCCCAGTCCCTTTAAAAACGTCTAATTTATATTTGCCTACCTTTAATGCATCTGTATCCACATCTGCCAATAGTGCAAACCGAATACAGTACCCCAATCCGCGCGGCTACACCCGCATTCCGCAAGAAAAAGTGATGCGCAACCCCTCGAGAGCCCCAGATATCTTTACAGAACTTGCCGCCCCGGTCCACTCGAACCCCCGGCCAAGCAACGTTTGATTTGGCAGCAGGAAAACAGAAAAGAATCCGAAAAGCGGTGGCTTCTGTTCGGAACGGCATGCCAGGCGGGCACGCGTGTTTGGGTCCCGCCACGAATCCCTGTCCGGGCGGTGTTCCTGACAACTTGGGCAAACAAATTTCGACGTGGCGCAAAACTGGGTGTACTCGGGATTCGCGTGTCTTTCTCTCGCGGTATGCCCTGAATTAAGGGAATGGATTACGGTCGGAGGGGTGTACTTTGGGGTTATGATGCGCGAAAAACGGTTAAGTCAAAGCCCAAGCCCAGGCGCAAGCGAGGCCTAAAGTTAAGCCTAAGCCAAAAGCCGAGCCTAAGCCAGAGCCTAAGCATAAGCCTAAACCCAAGCCTAAGCACGCGCCCAAGCGAAGCCCAAGCCTAAGCCTAAGCCCTAGCCGAAGCCGAAGACTAAGCCTAGTCCTAAGCCAAACCTTAAGCCAAGCCCAAGCCTAATCTTTAGCTTAAGTCTAATCCAAAACCTGAGCCTGAGCCCAAGAATAAGCCTTAGCCTAAGCCTTAGCCGAAGCTTAACCCAAGCCTGGCCCTAACCCTAAACACAAGCCCAAACCCAAGCCCAAGCCCAGGCCTAAGCCCAAGTCTAATCCCGAGCCTAAGCACAAGCCCCAAGCCCAACCCCAAACCCAAACGCTTCCTGAGTCTAAGCTCACAAGTCTGCAAGCCCTGCAAGCCTGCCTAGCCCAAGCCTGCTTCCACTCTATAAAAACTCATTGCACGGATTCTTAGTCGGTTACAGAGTTAAGCTTAACGAAAAAAGTACGACTAGCTCCGTGCAAAAACACTCAAAAGTTCAAGCCCCCAGCGATGTCTATTTGCTCAAATTCTGCCCGCCAAGTTCCCCTATAGTATCGCCTTAATTTCCGCGTTTGATCGCAAGCCACCCCGTCGGCGGTTGGCTTATTTGCCAAGTTGCAATTCCGGGAAAGCTACTCTGGTAAACAGAGAATAAGAAAAAGAGCAGAGCAAAAATCGGTAGTATAATGAACCCTAGAAAAATTCCGATCTACTACACTGTTTACGAAAAAGCAGAAAGACCGTGGAGCGGTGGCTGCACGGTTTGCGCAAATAAATAAACAATCGGAGCGGTTATCGAGCAATTATTAGTACGTTTTTATACAAAACTATAGCATTATGCTATTTAAATAGTCGGCTAAATTGAAATTAAAATTTCTAAGATTTTACAAACTTATAACTTAACTTAACTGAAACTGAAAACGTTCATGTTAAATTTCTGGAAGTTTGAAGACCCCAAAGCCCTTTTTCACGCGGGAAAAGCACCGGAAGTGGCGAGATTCGGAAGCAATTTTCGCGGCTCCACCTCCTCAAAAATGTCCAACTCTTGTCATGAGTTTCCGTTTTTGCAGCATGACAAACAGCGCCCTAACAACCCAAAAACCAGGCCGAATTACACAAAAAAATGTGCGTCAACCGAGAACGGATCAGGCCGAAGGATCGAATTTCGCGTGGGGGGATACTTGACGGTGACCTTGAGGATAGCTGCTGCAAGCAATATTTCTTGCAAAAAGCATATGGAGACTTGAGAACCCGGAATTTGATAAATTGCGGGAACGCTGGCTTATCGGGGGTGAGCGGCAATTGCGGTGGCTTGATTTTTGGGATACCTAGAAATGTTACTCGGCGATAGGGGGCAATGGGGGATGATTGATGGCTAGCAGGGTCACTTTAGGAAAAGGTATTAGCAGAGATTCTTGAGGAATAACAGAAAAACCTTCTTCAAAATCTAGTTACATAAAATTCGGATCTTTCGGCGAGGCTGGCAGAGATCCTTGGGGAAGGAGAGCCAACAGAAACTCTTTAATGGGTCAGAGCTAGCCGAGACTCTTGAGCAGAGCGAGCTAGCAGAGGTGTTTAGGAAAACGGCAGCTAGCAGCAGCGCTTTCGGAAAAGGACAGCTAGCAGAGGTTCTTGAGGAAGAGAGCAGCTAGCCGAGCTTTTTAGGAAGATAGCAGCCAGCAGACACTTTTTAGGCAAAGGCAGCTAGCAGAGGTTCTTGAGGAAGAGAGCAGCTAGCCGAGCTTTTTAGGAAGATAGCAGCCAGCAGACACTTTTTAGACAAAGGCAGCTAGCAGAGGTTCTTGAGGAAAAACGTAGCTATTGGAAATCCTTTAGGAACTGAACAGCTAACAGAGTTGCTTTGGAGAAGGGCAAGCTAGCAAAGATTCCTTAGGACGAGATCAGCTATCAGAGGTCCTTGAGGAAAAGGGCAGCTAGCAGAGGTTCTTGAGGAAGAGAGCAGCTAGCCGAGCTTTTTAGGAAGATAGCAGCCAGCAGACACTTTTTAGGCAAAGGCAGCTAGCAGAGGTTCTTGAGGAAAAACGTAGCTATTGGAAATCCTTTAGGAACTGAACAGCTAACAGAGTTGCTTTGGAGAAGGGCAAGCTAGCAAAGATTCCTTAGGACGAGATCAGCTATCAGAGGTCCTTGAGGAAAAGGGCAGCTAGCAGAGGTTCTTGAGGAAGAGAGCAGCTAGCCGAGCTTTTTAGGAAGATAGCAGCCAGCAGACACTTTTTAGGCAAAGGCAGCTAGCAGAGGTTCTTGAGGAAGATAGCAGCTAGCCGAGCTTTTTAGGAAGATAGCAGCCAGCAGACACTTTTTAGGCAAAGGCAGCTAGCAGAGGTTCTTGAGGAAAAACGTAGCTATT
>CATQJA010000898.1:0-182500 GCA_958295435.1 Mesorhabditis spiculigera
AAGACCAATCTATGGATTTCGGGTATGGATTTACAACGCATTTGCTGAAATCCGCGATACACAACGCTCACCACTGTGTTGTAGTGTGAACTGCGTGTCGCGGGAATCCACAGCCAAAAAATTTCGATAAAGCCTTGACGGTCCCTTTAAAGGCACACGAAAGTACAGGGTAAATCACTTGTTAAATAAAAAATATTAAAATATTTGATATTTTAATATCGATATTTATTTAATATATTTTAATAATATAGAGCGTCCAAAATATCCTCCGATAATTAAAAAAATTTCAGCGCGAAAAACGTACAGAAAATGCTTTTTATTGAACAAAGAAAAAGTCGTCGAAAACTTATTAGCGAAGAAAAACCCGGGTCCCCGTTGCCTGACGAAAAGGGGCATTTTAATAGCGTTTTACGCAGATTTTTTATATGAAAAACTTATAAAACTATTTGACACGGCTTTTTATAACCTTTTTAGTAAGCGTACGTTTATTACAATGAAAGATCAGGGTCAGTAAAGGAAGTTACCGGAATCACCTCCCCTCGCTAACGAACCAGAACGAAAGTGCAGAGATCAATTCTGGGCCCGGGGGCAGCGCGGCGGTCTGCCCCCGGGGGGCAAGCAGGCAGCGCGGATGGGTCGAGGCGGGGGCCAGCTGGCCGGGTCGTTTGTCTGCCAGCCGCGTGTGTGCGTGTGTCTCGCTCTGTGTCTGTGTGTAATCAGCGCGGCTTCACGCCGGGGCACACAGCCATCAGAGGCGGGTGGTGTAGGGCTGGGCTGGGGTGGGGCCCGCGTCGATGTCTCACGCCGTGTGCGTTCCAGGCGGGCCCGCTCTAGCCCAGAAGCGCCATTGATCGCGCTGCCCGCGTGCAGCCCCGTCCCGCCAAACCCTTGTGCCCCACGGCTACAGCGCTGCGACGTGGCGGGGCCGGCACAACGTGTGGCGCGCTGGGTCACGAATATTTTATCGACGCGCTGGGCGACCGGGGGTGGGTGGGAACTTGCGAGAGGCGGGTATCGTAACGTCACGCAAACGTCAGGTTAAAGCGATGGAACGTGCTACAGTACCCGCAAACATCTTCTATCTAAAAATCAGCCGTTGCAATCGGGCATATGGTCATTTTTCCGAAAATTTATTTTCTGCTTTCTAGGTGTTATTTTCTTTCGCCTGTTCGGCAAGCACTTTTTCAGTTTTTGCAAATTAGATAGCGGCGATAGAATTGTCAGATCAGCCTGATTTTTGATAAAGAAAATTTAGGAAAAACCTATTTTTAATGAAACGAACGGAATTCGACAAAGTCGATTCGATAGAGTTTGAATTTCTGAGCAAGTCTCAACTTTCAAAAACTGCTCAACAACTACGGTCGTCGAGAAAATCCTCTTTGAAAGCGGCGAGCTTGCCCATTTTCGTCAAGGCTTAATAAAATTTGAGCTTTGAAAACCTTTTTTCGAAGACCATTCCCGAACATCCGTTTTTGAAAGATGGGCCTCAGAATCTCAAGCTCTATCGAAATCCCTGCACCTAAATAACTAAAAACCTCGCCTTGTAACCTAAAAACCGAAAACTTACGTTTTAAAGACATCAGCAAGGTGATTTCCCCCGGAATTCTCGGCCTTGAGTCACGCATCTAAAAAAATCATGTAGCTTTCACTGGTGTGCCTATAACAACGTGTTTTTCCTGCTCACACTGTTGATAAATTATCTTTATCATCACAAGGCCCAACTATGGATTCACAAAGCTGCACAGTAACAAGAGAAGGGTACCCGACAGGAGAATGATTGGCGGAGGGGAAGGCATATTTTTGATCTAGAAGGATATTTCTATGGCTATGAGATCTCGGTCATATGCATATTCCGAAGAACCGGTGCGAGAGGCTTTTTTGGCGACAAAATCACAACATGGAGTTATTTAGTAGCGGTAGTAAATGGTTATTAAAGGGGCGTGGAAGGCAGATGATTCTAGATGATGAGAGTTCTGCTACAAGTCGTCGAAGAAGTGGGCGCTGTCCGGATGGCGTGCGAACGGGTCTCCTAAAGTCGGGTTAATGGCCCTCGTGTTCCCGCCTTCACTTATTGCCGTGTCTTCACCACTGTAGCCCAGCTCCTCGTCGGCGACGATCGGGCGTCGTTCTTCGGATAGTTGACGCTGAAGCCCGGTGCGGACACGCTCTGAAATTAATTAAGACTGCATTTTTGGAGCAGATCTGGTCCGTATCTCAGCAAAATCAGAGCCAAAAATTACCTGCAGCCGCATTAACCCGCTGCGCAAAAGCCGAGGTCCGCGCCTCGCGATTCTCAAGCCGGCTCCGTCGGCCTCGCTCCAGATTCACCAACGCTCGCCCGGATGTCACCTAAAAACTTTGTCATGAGTTTGAGCTCATGAAGCCCTACTTAAAAGATAAATTTAAAGCCACCCACCAGCTCCATCGAGAACTGATCATCCGCAACGTACTGGTCGATGCCCATCGCGTGGAGAAGCCGGGTGCCAAGTCTAGATCTTGTTGTTGATGAACTCCCTTAAAACCCACCTATAGTACGTGAGGATGCAAAAGACGATGATGGCCATCGGCAGGTAGATGTTGATACCCTTGGCGACGACGGGGAGCAGATCGAGATGGCCCATTAGCTGAAAAAAATCCGCTTAGGATGGAGAATAAATTAAATTACCCTTGTGAATTGCGTCTCGACGCCGAAGTTTTTCTGCTGTGTCACATGGGAGTCGAGGTGGATCATCCCGAGGAAGTTCAGGCAAATCGGAGGGGTGAGACGGCAGAGGAGCCTGAAAATACATAGGAATAATGTTCAACAATTAAAAAAGCGCGCTAGCTGCCACTCACATCCCCGAGAAGAGCAGACTGTTCTCATCGGTGTTCCCGTGGTTGTCCAGATGGTAGTAGCTGTAGATGCGCAAGCGGAAGATGGTAAAATACGCGCACGCGCACAGGTAGCCGACGACACCGATCGACAAAAGCTGCAAGAAAACTCGCTGGAGAAGGCTGGAAGCCAGATACCTGCGTGTATTTGTAGTGGAACCCATCGGCGGCCGCTTGGATGATCAGGGCAGCGGGGGATAGGGTTCTCGACGTGATGAAGAAGGTGCATTCCGACACCAGGATCAGCAACGTCATCCCGGCCAGCAGCAGCGAGAGCGCCTTGAATTTTTTCATAAAAGTAAGGTTGCAAACAACGAACCTGAGTGCATGGTTTTCGGGCCCGCACATACCAAAAGCGCCTCACTTCGGCGGGGACGGAACTTGGGGCCAAGGGCAAGGTGCCGGATTGCTCGGCTTTTCGAACCTCTTCTAGCCAGAGAGCCCGGTCCATGGTGGATCTGAAAATTGTAGGGGGGAAATGTCGAAAACACCGACAGCGAAAATGGCGAAATCCGAAAGTTTACCTCCATTGTGCCGCCGTTCTTTGGTAGATGTGGACAGTGTCGATGGCTTTGCTGTGAAGCCGAACCTAACGCAAAAAAAAAATGCTTTAAATACGTCTTAAACATACCAAATATCTCTCATCGGAAACGGCGCCCCTATCCGCTTCTCCCATGCTCTCAAAATCAGCACCACTTCTGTTCGGGAATAGCTCTTTGACGACCTAAAACCAAAAATGATCTTTTCAGCCGATTTACCTCTTCCGGGAATCTGCTGACAATTGTTTGAGCTTTCCCGCGTAAGGAGTGCTCGTTCTTGACAAGATTCAACACGGCTCTGGCTTCCCTAAAATCGTAAACTATGGTTTACGGAAATCTACTGACCTGTAGACCTCCTTCAGCGCATCCTCGGCCTCGTGCTTGTCCCCGGAGAGCTTGTTGACGTCGAAAAACGTCTTATTCAAGCGATACTCAGTGGCTGCAGTATGCCAGAGTTGTCGCGGCAGATCGACGAGCCCGTGGCCAAGCAGGACGACGAGCAACAGCAGACCCCACGTATTTGAGGCGGAGACCACGATGATGATCAGACTCTCCCTGAAAATTCGTGATGCTTTAGGATTTCTGGATATTCCATAGCTAAAGAAAAGAATTTTTCGAAGCGTACCGATTCAACGAGAGTCCCTTCATCGCCGCGTACACCAAGAATACGACAAAGATCACGAAGTAGGCGAGGTAGTACATTGCGTTGTTCCATAGAGACGCCTAAAAAAGCTACGGCTTTCAAAAAATGTAAAGCCTCACCTTCAAACGGCCTCCAGCTGAAAACTCGCCGGCTGTCACGTAGCTCTGCATCAAAGGGAGGGCGAGCCTAAAAAACGGGTACTTCCGCAATATTGGGGGGCGTACAAATCCAGATCTCTTTAGTAATGTCCTAGCAAGCATTTTTATGTTTTTTATAAATTTAGCTGGATTTCAAGTAAGAAACATTATTTCGAAAACCTAAAAACGCTTTAAAATGCGAAATTTGGTCGAAAAATCGAGCTGTTTGTATTTTTTTCAGACGAACTTCGAAAGCAGACGTCTATGAATCGTAAAAAAGCAGCGTAGAAAACGTTTCTCTAATTATAGACGCGAATTGGATCCAAACATACCAGCACAAGATTTGCGCAGTCCAGTAGACCACCCGCCACATGTAGAGAAGCGCATCGTTCGGGACAAGACCGCCCGGCTCTTCGCATTCCAAGCTAAAATATATATGAATAAATATATAAAAAATAATAGTTTTTTTAATTTTCGGGGGGAAATTTTTGGGGGGGGAAAAAAAAAATTTTTTTTTTTTTTTTGTTTTTTAATAAAAAAAAAAAAAAAAGGTTTTTTTTATTTTTTTTATAATTTTTTAATAAAAAAAAAAAAAAAAATATAAAAAAAATAAAAATAAAAGGTTTTAAAATATAAAAAATTTTTTTTTTGGTTTTTTTTTTTTTTTAAAATTTATATTTTTTTTTTTTTTTTTTTTTTATTTGGTTTTTTTTTTAAAAAGGGATATTATACAGTTTTAGAAAACAAAAAAAAAAAAAATTAAAAAAATTTAAATATTCCCCAAAAAAACAATCTTCTTACGTGACATTGGTCGTCGTCGAATTCTCAAAAATGACACGTTGCGTTTGACATCGGTTGTAAAGGGTCTCAAAAATCTGAGTACAAAAAATACAAAAAAAAGCTTACTATCGATACATCCAATGGCAGCACGAAGACGATGATCAGCGAGAAGTACCAGGCGACAAAAACCGAGACGCTCACCGAGGCACGCTGTCGTTTGTAAGATCCTTAAAGGTCAAAATTTAGCATGCTAGACGGATATAAAATTTAAACTCAGATTTCGTGCATTAAAACTTGCCATATTTGCCGATGAGGTAGACGGTGAGTAGGCAAATGGCAGACAGCGCAAGCGTCAGGGGAATGTAGCCCATCGCCGGACGTCAATTAGGGCATCTGAAAGGATGGCATTAATTTGAGAAAATTAAATTAAAAAGAAATAAAAATAAAGAAAAAAAAGAGGCTGAGGGTTTTAAAAACCTATTATCGTCTGTTTCGAGGCGAGGACCCGGAAATAAACAAGTTTCAGACAGCAAGAAGCGCGTATTATACGGGAAAACCACTGATTCAAAGTAAGATAAAAGTGGAATATCTAAAACTCAAAAATTCTTGATGAAGCTCTTTCAAAACTCCTTTAATTTAAAGTGAATATATGCCAAAAATAAATTAAGTAAGTTTTACGAAAAAAAGCTGAATTCTCGGACGAATTTTAGTAGATACAAATAATAAATAAACCCCTGAGGGGATGGGCTTTTTGGGGAGTGCTCGTCGTGGCTGGGAGAATCAATAGGGGGGGCAGTCGGAAGGAGGAAAAGAGAGGAAAGAGCCGCAAACGCAAAGAGGCAAAAGCACCACGTGGGTCCAAAACGGGGCCCTAAAAGTTTATCCTCATCGTAGCTCTGCAAAACGCCTACAAAGGCATTGATTTTAAAGCTGAAAAAGTTTCAAATACTTCAAAAAATTACGAAACACGTTTTCTGGCCCGAACTTGCTGTTCTAAAAAGTTGCTAGTTATTCGATTTTTTTAGGTGAAAAAATTCTCAGCTCTTTGGCCCGTTTCCATTTCCGCTATGGCCTTTCTGACTTGAGATCTCCAGCTCAGGCTGCAGAAAACTCGAAAGATGGGGGCTTTCAAGCCAGAAAAAGCTCACGATTCCTTTAAAATTGCGACGAATGAAGGCAACATTTTTCTCGGCATCTTTGCTGGCCTAAAAAATTAGAACTCACTTTGCTCAGTTTCATCCATGTTGAGTTAAAAATCATAAAAAAACGTATATTTAAATTAATCATCATGTCTAAGATTAAATAAAATTGTTGGTCTGGTCCAGACGATTCCAGCGCGTAAATCTCGCGCTTGAAGCTCCAAAAATTCTAGTAAATGTTAGAAATAGACAACTTCGTAAATTTTATTTTATTTTTGGAATCTAAAATTCCAAGGAGCCATTATTCCACTAAAAATCCGGCATAAAATGGTTTCCCCCGAATGGTCGTCGTTCATTGCATCAGCAGGCAATATGCAGAGCAGCGGCAGCCCCCAGCCGGCTGATATCAATGAGAAAATCAGGCGTGTGGTGTGGGGGTGCCCCCGAGCAGAGAGGTCAGACCACCATTTGCAACGACATGTGAGCACCACACGCCATCTCGTGTACCTTGACCATGTTTCGTAAAACCCTGCGCCGAGTTTGGCCGTTCGATGTAGACATGGGTTGCGTTTGGAGGAAGGGTCCAATGGCTCAGGGTCGCTCACGAGTTGCGCGGTGGTGCATTGGCACTGGATTGATACAGACACCAGACGCCGCCCACCCTAAACTGCCTCCAGCTCTGCCCGCGCCTCATTTTATTCTAGACGCTGCTATACGATTCGTTGGCGTTGGGCTTTTGTATTGGTCTGCAATCGACTCGTTTTCGCATGAAATTTGGGTTAGAGCAAAAATTAGAAACCTTCGAATCCGCTCAGTTTGACCGTTAAAATCATAGCGCCATCTAAAGGGCTTCATTTCTAGATTCTAGACGCTTCTATACGATTCTTTGAGTAGATTTTTGAGTAGTTTTCTGGAAATCCGGGTTTTGGTTTGAATTTGGGTTTGAAAAAGGAACCTTCGAAACCTCTGATTTTCCAAAATTAGCTCGTTTTGATCTTTAGGATTAATTTTTTTTTTCTCTTTTCTCTACGGCCCCTTCTTCTTGACAGTTTAAAATTTACGCGCGAAGTAAGGGGATCGGGAAGTTGAAGCCTAACTGAATACAGCGTCAAAATGATTTTTGTTCACTTTTTAAAAGCTTCTCCATCAAGTCTAAAGTTGCCGGAAACAACATCGTTTCAAAACGGCTAAAAACTATGCCTTGGGACAAATTCCGTATTTTTTTATGAACAAGGTCCAAACTTCATCCTAAAAGTACATTGAATCACCACCTCCTTGCTTGCACCTTGAAATTTGGAGCCTCAACTCCCCACCCCCCGGGGCCGTAAAAACGAATTCCTGGGCCCGCGAACGTGTGACCCGGGCTATCAGAAGCGGTCATAAATTCTGGCAACTTTTAGCAGGGGGAACACACGAGACAAAATTCATCTAATTCATTTCTATGGGCCCAGGTGATAGCTTAACCTGTAGTCTCGTGACTCTCCCTTTTCGAAGATCTAATCGGAACGAGTATAAAAAACCGAAACCCTACCAGAATCTCAAAAATCGGAATCTAAAAAAACCAGAATTTCGCATTTTCATCACTCCGAATTTTGAGAACCTCGCATTTTCATAACATTTTCGGGATCCTGCTATCCGAGATTACGACTTTCGAGACCTTGTTAGGTTCCCTGAAACACCCATTGACAGCCAAAAGCCAAAAAAATGTCCCCAAAACCAACTTTTCTGCTGTTTGTTGGTAGCAAAACCCGTTTCCCCCTCCAGCACGTGGTTTACAGCGCTAGGATCCCCCCGACCACCGGGCTGGTGTTTCTCCCAAAGATTGCAGTTGGCGATCAGCTCCCCTCACCGCGATGCTCTTTTTATCATCCGGCTAGAAAGCGGAATTTGTTTAGGTCCCCGGTCACAAAACGGCTATAAAACGTTGTTTTCCATCGTGCTATACTAAATTTACGGCCATTACCGTTCGGGAACTACCACGTGGGTAAAAACTTGGGTTTTCAGTCATCGTTAATTCTCTGAATCTGGATTCATTGTTTTAAAAACGCTAGCTCTACATATTTCTGGTTTTAAAATCGCCTTTGGCCCGCTTGTCTTCCCTAAAAACTCCTAGAAAATTAGCACATTCAAAAAGAGCTAAACTTTCACAATTATTTTTGAAAAATATCCTTTTGTGCGCTTGTTCGCTTTACCAAAAACCTCAGAAGAATATCTAAGAATTCGAGATTGGTTCAGGTTGATATTTCTTTTCAAATCAGATTTTCGCTTACTCGCTTTGTCTAAAAACCAATACAAAATTCACAAACAAAAAGGTTAGAATCAGAAATCTCCTTAAGGAAAATCTCGCTTTTCTCTACGCTATAAAATCCATAGATTCAAAAAGTGGAAGTATTTTTAAAACTTCGGTATCCCTAAAACCCGCCTAAAATCTTTCTAATTTTAACGCTCGCAGAATTGTACTATAAATATTTTGGGCTCTTGTAACCCGGCGGATTTTGCGAAAGTTGACAAACTCCCAGATCCCAGGAACCCGTTTTCCTAAACAAACGCCATTGTCCAGGATTCTCGAGCGGAAAAAGAAGGAGATTCTCTTCCTTGCATTTCTGCGCCCATCAATTAATTCGCCCTTTTACCGAGAAAACCCCGGGGTGGTGATCGTTGCCAACAGATCGCCCCGGCGTATCCATCCCATTCGATCACTTTCCTTTTTGTTAGATGGGTGGACCGGCGTGGTTGCCCCACGTGTGGTTCCATTAGTCCCATGGTCCTTTTTCTAATGCGCTTTCCGTTTGTTGTTTGGATTTCTCATGGGGTCGATGGGTCGCTGTCACTTCTCCATACTAAGGACAAATGATGCCTCTTCTTCTCTAAATGTCTTTTTATTCTTCTTCGTTTTCTACTTTCAGAATCGAGTCCCCAACTCTAACGTTTTTACTTATTTTTCAAGTTATCGAAAAAACTCTAGGAACCCTCTAACTGGAGCGCCGTCTGGATGCTATTTGGAGCAATCGACCAGGGTACCTCGTCCAGCCGTTTTCTCGTTTTTGAAGCTAAAAATGGAAATCTTATTGCCAGCCATCAGGTGCGTCAAATTGACAAATTTTCCTTTAGGATCCACTTTTCCAATAAAAATGGAAACTGTTGGACGCATTCTTGAACATTAAAAAATTCCAAGTTGTTATTAAAAATACAAGAAACTATTTTTCTAGCAAAAATTTAAAATTTTTTTCCAAGTTTCGAAATAGCTATACTTTAAAATTGAATGAAAAACACTAAAATCAACAGGAAAAATTAGGTTTCCTCACAAGCGCTCGTTTAGATTGAAGTACGACAGCAGTACCCCCACCCGGGATGGGTAGAGATGTGCCCAAAAGAGATCTATGATACTGTTGTCGAATCGATTAATCAGGTCTGTTGGCCAACTGCCTTTTCCAACAACCGGATAAATTAAAAACAAGCTTTACTTAAAAGTAAAAAAATCCTTAAAAAACCTTAAAAAATCCAAAAGTTTCTCTAGGTTGCTGATCAACTAGCCGAAAAGAACATCCCGATTTCCGACCTCAAATGCGTAGGGATAGCAAACCAGCGAGGTATTAAAAAAATAGCAGCTATTATTTTTTTCCTAGAAACATCCGTGGTTTGGGATCGAGTCACCGGGGAGCCCCTTCATAATGCGATCGTTTGGTTGGACACTAGAACAGCGCTGCTGGCCGAGGAATCGATCCAGCACACCGATACAAAGTGCGATAAATGCAAATTGACGGATCTGCTCCATTAGCTAAAGAGCACCCCATTTTCCAGATGCCAAGATCATTTCAAAACAAAAACGGGCCTGCCGATCCACCCCTATTTCTCGGTGCTGAAACTGAAATGGCTGCTTCAGAACGTGCCCGAGGTTCAGGAATGCCACAAAAAAGGTGAAGCAATGAAGGAAATCTAATAAGAAGTTCTAGGCAATCTAATGTTTGGAACAGTGGATTCGTGGCTATTGTGGAAGTTCTCTGGGGTTCACGCTACGGATGTTACAAATGCCAGCCGAACGTTGATGCTTGATCTCCACAAAGTGAGTTAGAAAAAAGAAATGGGCTTTTGAAACTCAAAATTAATCTAAAAATGCTTTTAGCGAAAATGGTCAACAGAGCTCGCCGACTTTTTCGAGGTGCCCATCGATATCCTGCCCGAAATTCGATCGAGCGCCGAGGTCTACGGCGAATTTCTTGATGGTAGGTGAAAAAATTATAAGAATCTCTGCAAAACTCGCATAATCCGTATTTTACTTCTACAAAAAGCACAACACAGTTCCAAGAAAAAAAAAATTTTAAAAATTAAATTAAAAAAAAAAAAATTATAAAAAAAAAAAAATTTTAAAAAAAAAAAAAAATAAAAAAAAAAAAAAAAAAAAAAAAAAAAAAAAAAAAAAAAAAAAAAAAAAAAAAAAAAAAATAAAAAAAAAAAAAAAAGGGAAAAATTAAAAAAAAAAAAAAAAGGAGGGAAAAAATGGGGGGAACCTAATTCAGGTCCGCTAAAAGGTATCCCGATTTCCGGCTGTCTAGGAGATCAACAGGCCGCGCTTGTTGGGCATGGTTGTCTGCACAAAGTGAGACAAAGTTAGTTATATTAATTTCAAAAAATCAATAGGGCGACACGAAAAACACCTACGGAACCGGGACGTTCATGCTGTGCAACATTGGCCATGAGCCGATTCGAAGCAAAAGTGGTTTGCTGACGACCGTTGGCTACCAGGTACATTCAGAATTCAATATACAAAGCTCATAACAGTTACAAAGGTTTTCCACAATTGTTCGTTTTGGCTAAAAAATGAAAATTTCTAAATTTTTTAAAAATAATTTCCTACAATGAAAAACACTATAACATACAACTATCGCCGAAATAAAAATTAGCCCCCCTCTCGCTAACTCGGCCAAATTATAGTTCGGTCGTACCGCTCCAGTCGTCTACGCCCTAGAAGGGTCCGGGAGCATTGGTGGAAATGTCATTCGGTTCTTACGCGACAACTTTGGCTTCATAAAGGTAAAAATAGCACGAAAGAGCCTTAAAAACTACGTACTACTTCTAGAACGCGTCTGAAGTTGAGCCACTCTGCCGGACTGTCGACTCGACAGAGGGTGTTGTTTTCGTACCCGCCTTTACCGGGCTTTACAGTCCATATTGGGACCCGAGCGCTAGAGGTAAGAAAAACTTAGCAGCACGTACATAAAAAACCCTAGGGACAATTTGCGGCCTCACGCTCAGCGCGAACCGGGCCCACATAGCGCTGGCCGCGCTGAAGGCCGTGTGCTTCCAGAGTAACGAAATGCTAGAGGCGATTGAGCAGGACATGGGACAGACAAAGATTACTACGCTGAAGGTGGGTTGGCTAAGAAAAGGCTCGATTCTGAAGAATTCTGGTAAATACGAAAAATTAGGTTGATGGCGGCATGACGGCCAATACACTTTTCAACGAGCTACAGGCAGATATTATTGGGAGACGAATCGACACTCCGAGGTAATTCTAGAAACACCTTAAAAATTAAACCAGGTTTTTGAAGGATAATAAGTACGAAAACGACCTTTTTAAACCTAGAAAAAAATGCCAAAACTATAAAAAACTCACCAAAACCATTTAGCATCCACGAAGTGTCGGGCTGGGGCGCTGCCGTGGCGGCTGCTATCGGTGCCGGGCTCTTGAAGGCAGATGACCTCGAGATGAAGCAGACGGTAGCGCGCCTCTGAAAAATCTAACTTTTTCACAGGTCCGCTCCTTCAAGCCACGCATAAACGACGCGGAACGGTGCCATGAGATGCACAGATGGCGCGAAGCCGTGAACAGGGCTTGCGGTTGGGCGGTCTACGAGGAGACATAGGAGAGCACTACAATAAGAAGACTATCAAATACCGGTTGAATGCGTCAAGCATTATTTTTGCGGACAAACTGTGCCTTGAAAATGTGATAAACTGGGGCCCTTTCGTTGCCCTTAAATGATTAGGTGAATAAAGTTCTATGAAAAAAAGAAAATGGCTTTTTAAAAACGCACGAAACTAATCTATCAAGTGCAATTAAATACAATTTAAACAAATGTGCAATTTTTTGTATCACATTTTACAACTTTAGAAAACTAAAAATTCTCGAGAAATCATTTCCGCCGCGCTCCAAATTCCACTGAACCCGCAGGGTGTATTTCGGAAATACGCAGCATTTTTATAAAATTTTGTAGCTTTTGAAATTTTCTCGCTTTTCTCTTGTTTCCTTCTCTTTTTTCATACTTTACCACGGAAATTTAGCGAATGGCGGAGCGTACGCGCGCGGACCCGCGGGAGATGAAGCGCCGCGAGAGCCATCTGCGTGAAGCAGTGCGGCACCGCGAGCTGCGCGACCCGTTCACCTGGGAGTATCGATGGAAGGTTGTTGTCATATGGCTTTTTTTTAGTATTTTTTTAGATGGCCGCGACGATTGGGGGCTTGGGAGCCGCGTCCGCGCACGCCTACAATATCTGGACGCGCAAGCCGTGGTACTATGGTCCGTTTTTACTATGAAATTGATGATTTTGATATACCTGATCATTTTAAGAAAATACTAACATCTCTCGTTTCAGCGGCTTTCCCTCGGCTCGCCGCGATCTCTGCGCTCGGCTACTTGGGATACTGTGCCGGTGTACTTCGCGAACACCACAACAAAACGCGCGACGCCATCGTCGAGCACTACATTAGCCTCCATCCCGAAGATTTCGATCATATTAAAGATCGTGAGCTCTTATTTCCATTTCCTACTTCCTAATTTTAGGCAATGGGCGTCCCTGGTCGAACGTCCTTCTCCCCTGGTACCCGCATCGCTCGCAATACACGAAATATGACGCGAAATAATCCGAAACGTATGAGCTCATTTTCTTGCCTAGTTGTATAGATATATTATCAAAGTTCACGAACAAATTTGTTTAATTTTACCTCGACTTGTGCCCGTCTTGATATTATTGATCTTCATAAAGCTTTATTTCTCGATCATGCCCAAACAAAAACGGTAACGAGAGCCGACAAATAACTGAGATCACAGGTCGAAATGGGTGGGACTTTGTGGTGAGCCGGGGGAAACGGGGTTGGAGACGGCATCTCCAAAAAAGCTATTCGATAGTCTGATTGCAATTGATATTCATGAGATCTTCTTGGCGATTGGACCCGGGGTTTTAGCGTAGTAATTCACAGAAATGAATTTGGAGATGTAGTCGCGGACTGCATAGTAGCCGACGTAGAACAACGCCGCTTCGATGTATTCGGCAAAGACGTTTTCGCTCCAGAAGGCTTGATCGACGCGGGGCTTTCTCTGAAAATGGATATACGTTGAAGGTTGCGCCTCAAACCTTGATCCTAGCGTAGGGGCCGATTGCCGGATTCATGATAAATCCGTGAAGCACCGCCCACCATGAATCGTGCGTCTCCAGCGTGTCGTAGTATTCAGGAGCGAGAGCGCGAAGCTGGAAACTTTTGTATAAAGCTTGCAAGCTTATATTACCTTTGGCAGATCGCGGCCGGGAATATATGGGAAGTCGTGGTGCTCCATGTGGTATCCGACGTTGAACGTGATCAGGTTGAACCAGCCATAGTAACTAAAATTCCAGCGATAAATCGAGGTTCGTAGAGAAGTCAGGGTACTGGAGGAGCTCAACCCTCACCTGTACGTCTCCTGCTTGTCGCTGAACGAGTAATGTTCGGAGATGAAGTGAAAGGCGCTGGGGTGTAGACCCAAGGCTAAAATATTGGATATGTGTCGCAATTAACTACAACGTTACCTAGAACAGTACCGCCTAGCAGATAAAACAACGACTTCCATCCAAACGTGAACAAGATGAAAAGGTCGAACGCTATCTAGGAAATTTTTTTTGGAAAACTACATTCAGCTACCTGGATCGCAAAATTGAGGATTTCCAAGTCGGTGGGCGCCTTTTTGTAGATGATAAGAGGGCGGAAGGCGTAGAAAAGAGGCTAAAAGCCGGGTTTTTAGCATAGGAAAGAAACGTACCTGGAAGAACAGCCAAAGTAGCTTGCGAGCCGGGGTGGTAAAGAAAAGGCCTTCAAGTCGAGTCGGCACATCCGTGTCCAAGCCGTCTTCAGCTAAATATGGGTCCAAAATATTCCGTCGTAGAAGTAAGACGCGTACCGAGGTACCGATGGTGTTCGACGTGGTATTTCTTGAACGAGATGGCGATGGGGACGGCGATTGGCAGGTTGGCGAACATGCTGAAGAAGCGGTTCTATAACAATTGGAGGGTTAGGAAGCCTTCAAGCGGATTAGTAAAAAACAAGGCTGTCAAAGCCGTCAAATATCTCTCACCGTCAGCGGGCGCTCCTGCCCAAAGGCCGTGTTGTGCGAAATGTCGTGGATGGCCAGTGTCAGTGCGTGGTTGATCATTCCGCCGCAAAAATACGCCATCAGCAGCACGAGCAGGAACGGCTCATCTAAAATCCGCAATTTTACAGGAAATTCTCCCGAACCTTGTATCAACCAGCAGAAGAAGATCTGCACGGCGACCATGGCCGCCACGACATACTTGAAGCTCGGGTCGACACCGAAGAGCTACAACATTGCCATGATTGCCAAGTGGTCTTGTTCAGCCCCGCAAGTTGAGTCATTGATTTTTGCAACTGGGTGGGGGCCATTTGTTTACCGACTGGCCCTAGCGCGTGGACGAAAAACGGTTTCTTTGGAGAGTGCGGGACCAAGACCGCAGATCGGCACGAAGGTCAATGGGTTCGTGAGAAAGGATAAGCTTTCAACAGCGAAGGCCTGATTTGAAGCAAGCTATGCTCTCTTGGTGCTTTCGCATTATCGGGGGAGGAGGGGGGCGGGGGTTTCCATAACTCTCGATATACCTAGTAACGTAATACCAAGTATTTTGTTTAGTAAAGTTTCCATATATTTCTAGCCGAAAATTTTTCTAAAAAATAAATTTAGGTAGAAAAATCGATAGTTCTTGGATTTTTTTAATCAAGTATTTAAAACAATTGCGTTTAGACCTAGTAAAAGCCACTTACGCAATTTACACTAGAAAAACTGGATGTTACGGTTATTTCGGCCCGTCACCCTGATAATGCGAAAACACCGTTCTTTTTTATAGGTTCCGGTTCCGAAATTCCGGCAGAGGGAGAGAGAGAGAGAGACCGAGAGCGAGCGAGAGAGATTGAGTGAGAGAACCTGATCGAGAAAACAAAACTCACCTTCTTCACTTCGGGGTACTTCTCGGCGATGACCCGCCTCCGGTCCATGTGCGGCTGCTCGGTGAGGGTCCATATGAAGTCGCTGCGGGAAACCCTTTGGCCCATCTTGGCCGCTCCCGATTCGCTTTCCGGTTACGTCTTGGAGGTGGCGACGGGAACGAGACCTAAAAGAAAATAAATATAAATGTAAAAATAGCGGAGAAGAGAGAGAATCGAAAAATCCGGTTGATCATATCGCACTTGGAAAAATAAGAAAAACTGGTCAAGGATATTTTAGCTCATCCCTTTTCGGGTTTGCAAAGTGGCAGTTTCCGGGATAAATAGGGGTGGAACTGATTGAGAGAAAGCGCCCTTTGGTGTGCTTTTCCGTGTTTTATTACATTTCCCCGGGCCGACTGTCAACACGGTTTTACCGGTGGTGAATAACAAGGCGCATTATGAAATGTATTTCGCATGGCAAGTGAAGGTACGTAAGTTATGTTAGGCAAACGAAATACATTCGGAATGCTCCTGCGAGCCTGGGCGCGCCCTCATCTTGACATGTGCTCTATTGGCGCAGGGATCAGTCAGTTTCGAGTTGTAAGAAACTTTTACACGTTAATTTGAGGAATGTTTTTGAGTTGGGGAGTAAGATCTATTTTTATTTATAAATCGTAAAATTTTTTCAAACTAAATGGCCGAAATCTAGGACTTTTTCAAAAATTACCTCATTTTTCTAATCTTTAAAAATGGTTTTATAATAAAAAAAAATCGAAAATTGTTCGATATCCCTCTAAAACTCGATTATTAGCGAAAAGCCGGCATAACCGGAAAGTCAATGTGGAGCCAGTCTGGGTCAACGTGGTAGGGTCCCCTTATGGATGGAGGGCTAACGGGGCAGCAGTGGTTAGTAGAGGGGGCGGTCACTGTGTTTTGTTGATATTTGCTAACACACGTACGAGACGTCCCCAATAGCAAAGAAATTCCACCGGCCTTGATCTTTCCACGTCAATTTGACACGCATGAAAAACGTTAAATGTGGTCGATTTAAAACACAGTTAAAAATCATCTAGAATCAAAATAAGGCCCCGAATGGACGAATAAAGCAGGCAGTCCCGCGATGCCGCCTCGTGATCCCCGTCTTTTTCCCAGGGCCCGTCCGGAACGCGTTTTTCCTAGCAACGCAACAAGTATAGGGGGTGAGGGGGGAGAAGCCCTTGGTATTCGGTCCCCAGTAACTGTCACTAGGCAAAGGCGCGATCTGGGGGTCCAATTTGGTGCTTGTCGGCCGGGGCGCTGGTTTAGGCTAATTGCCGGGCACACAACAGTGGCACGTTCGCCAAGTACTCGTGCTAAATTTTTGGGGAATTTAAAAGGACGAATTAGCAGGATGGGATAAATTTGATCGGATACAAAGGGTAGATTTTAGAGGAGGAAATCGGTGGTAAAGTTGTGGACTTCAAAAAATTATTTCGGAAATTATTGAGCGAGAACGGTCGAACAGCGCAAACCTAGATTTTTTTTATACAAAGCGGATGCGTTTGCACGTTATTTTTAACAATCCCTGAGCATACAAATTTACGAATTTTAACAAAAAATTTAGTTTTAGGTCGAAAAATTTCTTTTTTTCGACCCAAAAAGACCAAAATGTCGACTTTTTCGAGAACTTCACTAACTTTAAAAAAAGTTTTTCTATTTAAATCTAATTACAACTGTGTAAAAACAATATAAAAACACCTTACATTCTATAAATAGGCCAGCTGGGACTGCCAGGAAAAGAGACCCTAAATAGGCAGTTGGCGGATTTCCAGGACGACTCTCGGCCCAGGGGATTGGCTGCTTGTTTGTCAATGGTCGGCGGAATGGGCTCGGGAATCCCCCAATTTTATGTTTCAAAAACCAATCCTTGCTCAACGGAACTGGGCGGAACCTAAGCTAAGCGTAAGTCTAAGCCTGGGTCTCAGCTAAGCCTCAATAATGCGAAGTAACAAAATCCATAAAAATCCGATAAACGTGTCGAGCATTGCAAAAGCCAATCGAATGATGCAGCTGCGCGCTGCGGGGGTCGTTCTGTTGGCTTAGGGGGGAGGAGAAGCCGCGGAATGGCGGAAGAAGCGAAGGCAAATAGGATCCCTTTCACAGCACCGCCCCCCATCACCGACTCGTCATTTTTTTTCCGGCAGGGCAAGTGAATCACGGGATGCACAGTTTAGTTTTGCAAATGTGGTTGTAACGGTGTGAAACATGGGGTCGGTGTGAAGCTGGAAATTCAGAATTTCTCCTAGGCGCGTGGATAAACCGATACTTTTCGACGAGGCGCGCCTGGTAGATAAGGTTTTATTTCGACGCGAACGGGCCGTTAAGCCGAACAGTCAACGGGTATTATTGCTTTCCCGTGGGACCGCAACGATCGCAGTTTTGACGTTGTATGAAAAGCCTTATAACAGCTGAAAAGGCACGAGTTCTCTAAACAAAAACCTCCAAAGGTTTCCAAACGACAATCTAGCCGTGGCCCACTGTACGACGCCCCAAAAATAAACAATGATCTTTGGGCGGTTCCCGGGCCCTGCGGTTGACTCAGCGCGCAACCACAACTCCACACAAGCACCGCGGGGCCGGATCGCCAGAAATCAGAGCTGGCTGGCTAGCTGGTGCCTGGCAACACGTCGTTTGGGGGCATTTATCGGCAAGGTATTCAAGCTCGTCCTGTAATGCCCTTATCTTAGATAAACCCCGCGCGCTGGTGATTCACTGAGAACGGGGTGACAGCGACGAGCTAGGCGGAGAGAGTACTAAAAGTGGGGTGACCTTTCAGAGTGAAGTTTGATGGGCTGCGTGAATACGATACGGGGCCAAATAGTCGCTAACCTTGCCTTTTGCAAACTTCGTCTTGGAACGCTTCGCCGCACGACTCGTTGCCAAGCTCGACAACGCCCCCGCGGATCCTAAGTAAAAAATTCAGTTCGCCTCCATCAACTACACAAAGGAAAGTATCAATGTGTTGTCAACCAATCCGCACATAAAGACCAAGGCAAAATTGCCAAAAAAAGTTTATTCCAGTCAGGTTAGTACGAGGAAGACGAAAAAATCAGATCAAGTGGTGACAATTGCTCGAGTCGTTTCACTGCTGGCCGGCCAGCTTCATCCCGCGCAGCTTGCCCTCGATGTCGTTGAGGGCGGCGTCGCAGATGGCGCGGAAGGAGAGCCAGAGCACGGCCTTCTCGCTCAGCTGCATCGTGTTCGGGTCGACCGGGGAGACGGGAGCGACGGGCTCGCGGCCCTCGACGCTCGGATCGGCAGGCTTGGGGGCGGGGAGCATGGGGATGACGGCCTTGGCCGAGGGCACCGGGGTGGGCAACTAGAAAGAGAGAATTATCAATGAAAATTGAGATTTGTGGCTTACCCGCACCACATCGTTCCATTGGCCACCGAAAGGCGCCTCCAGCTCGCCAGACTCATCGATGAGCACGGGCGAGTAGGTGAGCTCCGGGGCCGGGCGCTGCTGGCCGATGCACGAGCACAGCGAGTCGGTGTTCAGCGACGAGGAGAAGAGGGCGAACGAGGGCTCGGCAGCGGCCACCAGGTCGTCGCACGAGGCAGAAGCCGAGGCCTTGATGGTGGATGGCTCGGACTCGGCGAGCGTCTCGACCTTGGTCTGGGCGCTGTAAGCCGCCAGGTAGACCCTGAAATTTGAATAGGTTCCGAGATACAGAATGTTCATCTACCTGACGTAGTCACAGGTGCTGCACTGGCACTGGGTGGTGGCGGGGGCCTGGTCGATGCTCTGCACCTCGGACGCCTGGCGCAGGCACGTCTCCGACAGGGGGAACACGGCGGACAGGATCGACGACGACGAGCGGGCGAACAGCCGCGAGAAGTCGACGCTCACTTGGGTGAGGGAGCTGGACGGGGGCAGCGAGTTGACCGACGGGTTGCACTGGATGCACAGGCGGGAGGGGGCTGAAAAAGAACGTCATCTCAAAGGAAGATTCCGATAAAAGGACGGTAACAATTAGCATTTTGAAATTACCCACCAGGGGAAAAGATGGGCTCGATGGGGGTCTGCGAGCCGGTGTCGAGCGACGGGGCCGCGGCGCCGTCACGCAGAATCTCGTCCCATTCGGCGTTAATGAGGAAGTAGGCGCCCAGCTTCTCGGCACGACGCATCGAGGCCACCACGTCGGCAAAAGTCACGGACTTGGCAGAGGAGTCAGTAGTCATCATTGTTCGAGGGTTAGTTCAAGTTGATTGGCCCCTCGAATCGGCCGTTTTTATACGAGAATTCATACGCAAAGTACGGTCCACTTCCGGATGCGTTCGGTCGTCCATGCAAATCAGCTTTCAACCGTCCATGCAACTTTCTTGTCAAGCCCACCTTTCTATGCAACCCCACAAATTCTCATACTTGAGCAACTCTTTATACCGAGGTAGCAGAAACACATAACTTGAATAAAGTGACAATTTTTAAAGATGGCAAAGAGATCTAGTGGCGCAAATTGCAGTCTTTTGTACAAAGTTTACCAAATGGTTCAATTGGAGGCGGAGCTGGCGCTCGGTTCATGGGACTTCTCCTTCCACTCCTTCATCTTGGCGGTGTACTTGGCATACTCGTCGGCGGCCAGTTTCGTGTATTTCTTCTTGTCCGCCGGCTTCAGCTCGGCCCATTTGGCTTTGTACGTCGCAAAGTCTCCCTTTTGCCCTAAAATATTCCTTTGGCAAATAAACTTCGGTTCGTTAAAAAATCAGTTGAAAGTGGCTCACCTTCCTTGTGAGCTTCGGCCGCGACATCTTTGACAAAGAGGGCATAAGGGCCGCCTGGATGCTTGGGGTAGCCAGACTTCTCGCGCTCCTCACGGACTTGCTTCCTAAAAAGAATGTCAGTAAAAGGAAAGTATCGTACTTGAACTGGCGCTCGGCCTTTTCGTGCTTCTTATTCAAAGCCTCTTCCCGCTCGGCCGGGCTCATGTTTTCCTGGGCGCGGCGTCGTTCTTCAGTCAATTCCTTCGCACGTTGAGCGTAGACCTCCTTCTTTGCGGCATCTAGCATCTTCCATTGCCCGGCCGACTTCTTTAGCAGGTCTTTTGAGGCCTCATTCGCTTCCCTGTGCTGCTGAAAAGCAGATAATTTGAAAGACGAGCGGTTTGACCTTGCCTCAAGCTGCTCTTTCACATACAGGTTGTAGGCGCTGACGGCCGCCTTTCTGATCGGCTTGGCGGCTGGCGTTCTGAGCCGAAATCAGGATGAACAGTCACAAGCTTACCCAGTTTTAGCTTGGGTCGACGTGGCAAAGCAGCGAGTACCGTTGCCAATCGCCAAATTTACAAAGTTGCGGAACATCGTTCTACAAAAACGGCTAAATAATACGTTGGCATCCAGTACAGAATTCTCGTGCCACAAATACCCGGCGATATTATTAACATGTGTTTCACATTCAACTACCAGATACAACGGTTTTAGCATAACATCTTTATTCACCGGTTGAGCAAAATATTTATATTTATAAACATCTATTTGTTTCCTAGTAGAGCCGTTCGAGGTCCTCATCTAAAGCAAAAATAGAAAAAGAGGAACTTCTAATAGTACCGTTAATGGCCTCGTTTCCACGATCGCGGTCGATGGCTTCGATGCGCCGCTGCTCGTCCTCGTTTTCGGTGTGCTGATGGAGTTGACAAAGTGGCGGGAGTCTGGAAAAAATCATAGAAAAATTTTAGGTTAGCTTAATTACCCGAAATGGTCATAGTTGATGTTCACTTGACGGCAGACATAGCACATTGTCGTTCTGCACCGGTAACAGGTCATCTTGTTGCAGCCATCCATCTATAACATCTTGCGCTGAGAAACAGGAAGGACGAAAATTACCTTTTGAAAAGCCAGATCGCACTTCGGGCACTTACGGACCATCAGGGCGGTTAGCTCCTCCTCCCTGAACAAGATATATAGAAGCATCATCGTTTTCTTACTTTTTCAGGCGCTCCAATTCCTTCGGGGTTAGCATCTCGTCGCACTTCCGGCCCTCATGCAGCTTATCATATGGCTTACCGCACATTCTATAGGAACTTGAGTTTAAAATATATAGGGAAGTGCACCTGCAATGCTTATGCCCGCATGCCGAATTGCGGCACTCGAAAATCGGCTGGCGACCTTTACCGATCAACATCTCGGCCGCGAATTCGCATCGCTGACAGCTAGAAAAAATTATATGGGAGCTCAGCAACAAAGGTTTGAAAAGAAAATAATGGCATCAAAAACCAACTTTTCTACATTAGCGATTTGAGCAGAGCGAATGGCTTCCGAGTCCTGTCGCTTCGTGAAGAGGATCGTTTCTTCGGCGTTTAGCAAGGGCAACACGTGCGCTAAAAGAAAAAAACTTATTACCATAATTTGCAATATGGGCACCTGACAGAATGATTGCTTTACAATTGAAGCCAGGGCAGCGGACACCAGCCCCGCCCGGCCCGATAGCCATTTCGGTAGTGGTGGTGACGGCGTGCTGCCGAACACATGTTACGCACGATTTGTGGGGCTCTAAAATAAAACATTATTTTTTCACAGGAGAATTTGAAGCGAACCTCCGTCGATGTCTTCGTCAAGAGCAGTACAAAGGACCGCATCCGAGTTTCCAATGACATCAAAGCAAATCGGGCACTCGAAGCTCGTCATATTCAGCAGTTCTTGGGTATAGTCCTGAATTGAGGTTGAAAACAAAGTCGTGGGGCCTTACAAATCGCAGAAGCCGTTCGAATCGTCGCCAGATGTTCAGATAGTACTTAGGCAGTAGCTCAGATGGCTCGAGAGTTTCTTCGGGACGAGGGCGTTGCTGTCCAGGTGGAAGGCGTAATGGAATCAGCGTCGGAGAGATAACTAAACAAAAGTTTTAAGGCTGCTAAAAATGGCATACAAGTATGTTGCGGGTCGGTGAGCCGTCGCTGCCAGCCAATCGTCACCAAATGTAGGATCAATAGGCTCTCGTAAAATCCCTTTGTCGAAATCATCTTATAGATGACCGGCATTCGCACCTGCAAAAATCAAATAAGATTTGGATAGTCTAGAGTTACCTTAGGAAACTGATCGCGCAGAAACATCGCAAGCTCGCGAATATCTTCCGGACCGAGCCGCAACTTCTTAGAACCCGGAGGGCCGGAATGGCTAAAAAGGAAATAATGGAACGGTAATAAAGGGCCATACATCTGGATCAAATCCGCCCAAATCCGCTCCGCGGCCTGTTCTTTATTCCAAGCCTCCAGATCCAGGTCCCTGAAAGTGCGAAATAGATTTCGTCGAGAAGCCCTACTTCGGCATCTCCAAGAGTGGCGCTCGGCGTTTATTCGAATGGCGATGCTCTGTGGAAGTACACGGAAGATCGGGACCCGTCAAGCTAAACGGAAGAAATTATCGATAAACGGCTGACTGACTCGATAAAATCAGTCTGCTCACTTCCCACATCACCGTCGCCTAACATAGCACCAGTAAGGGCGCTTGGGGCGCGCTAATCGTTACCTAGAAAAAACCAATGAATGTCTGAAACCAAGAATAAAAGTAAGCTCTTGAACGAATTTACATCACGTCGTTGCGAAAGACAGATATAAGTTTTGCGCTCAAAAACACTGATGATATTCCAAAGTTCTTGGACAAAATATTTATCAAGCAACATAACAAATGGTTACAAGAGCTCAATGCTCGGACCAGCTTGCGGGGAGATAAATACATGTGGATCGCAGGCGGTAAACAGTACACGGGGATCCAAAAGGCACATAGCCTTCGAATGCACCGCAAGGGCAGAAAGCAAGGAAAGAGACCCGGGCAATGTGTGGACCCGTTTTGGCTGCTCAGACGAAGCCGGCTCGATCCTTTTCTAAAAATGCCATTAGCGATAATTAGATTTCAACAAACCTAGAAGATCTGCATCGGCCATTGCCCGAACCGTGGCAAGACGCTCCTCCTCGCTCATTTTCGAAACTTGATCGTTAGTGGTCCAGAGTTTGCAGCCGGCATCACTAAAAATGGTTCCAAAACTTTAAGATACCTAATACCTAAAGTGATCATATCCGGCGATAGTCTTCTTGCAAACATAGCATTGGAGAGTGCCGCACCGGCTGCATGTCATTTTGCTGCATCCGTCCTCCTAAAATACAGGGTCGAAAGGGGACGTAGCAACATACCCTCATAAATTCAAGGCTGCATTTGTTGCACGTTCGGATCGTAATCTTGGTCAGCTCTTCTTCACTAAAAAGAAGTATAAAATTCGATAGAATTTTCATACCGTCGAAGACGGGCCTCGTCATGTCTTGTCAAGACGTCAGCACATTTCTTGTCCTTGTGCTTCTCGTCGTAGGGACGCTCGCACAGCCTAGAAATAATGTTAGAAACTTACTAACTTTGAGCTTAAAACATCTAGCAAGTTTTCAGCAAGCTCACCGGCAAAACTTGAAGCCACACTCCGGCCGGCCGCATTCGAAGATTGGATGTGACTCCTTTCCGCACTCGATCTCCATAGCGAACGGGCATTGCTGACATCTTAAAAAGATTTCCAAGATGCCAAGCACGACAAGAAGCTTTACCTGACTATATTATGCAGATTTGCACCATTGAGCGCGCATTCGTCGATTCGTCTTTCAAAGAGCTCTTTGTCCTTTCCCTCGAGAAGCTGCAGCACACGAGCTGAAAAAGTGAGGATGAAAATCACATAAAGGTAGGGTGTGTAAAAGAAAAGTAAAACATACAGCGTAGAATGACCCCTTCGCATTTAGGCCAGGCGCATCTCACGCCAGCGCCTCCCGCTCCAAGAGCCATATCGGTGGTGGAAGAGTTCGCGTGACCACGCACGCACTCCTGGCAGAAGGAATGTTGCTCTATAAAACAAAATACAATCAAAATACCTATAAAATAAGCGTTCAGAAAATCATCTCGTCAATTAACAAACCCTCCCACTGATCCAAATTTCCCAACGTCGTGCAGAACACCGCCTCTCTGTTGTCAAAAGTATCGAAGCAAATCGGACAGTCGAAACGAGAGAATTCGATGATAGAATGGGTGAAATCCTGAAAAACATTAGGTACGAAAATCCAAAGCGGCTAACTGTCTGCACGATCTGTTCGTAATTGGCCCACATCCGGTTAGCAAAATCCGGTATCTCGGTGCGATGACGGCGTTCGGCTTCAGCAGCTCGCGAGCGCTGATTGTCAGCAGCCATGCTTCCATACGAGCTGGGAGGTAAGCCTAAAGTCGTTGGATGTGTGGACACGCAACAAGATGAGGCTGAGAATACGATCCAAAACCCAACAATTTTTCGAGCGGAGCTCCTCTTCTTCTCCCAAATCGTACAGCTTGAGGAACAGGATCACTTGGTAGAAGTCATGTTCATTGAGTAGAGCATTAATGCCTGCTTGTCTGATCTGAAAGGGCAAATTCAGGATCATCGCCAACCGTACCAAAGGGAATTGGTCTCGAAGAAACATATTGAGCGTCGTGCGCTGATCGTCGGTCCTCGTCACTTTGTTTGTATCGAGGAAATGTTGTCTAAAATGGACTGATGGCCTCGGAAACGAATTTACCTGCGGTTCACTTCATTCCAAAGCGCTTCGATAGTCTTCTCCCGTTGGAAATCATCGAGATCGATTTCTCTAAAGTCAGGTAGATGAAGGAAATCGCAGGGAAATCCTAACTCCATGTCATCTTCGAATTCGCCCGGTCGTCGAACCAATACAGTCTTTGCTCCGGAGCCAGCGCCCGCAATAGGCCGCAAATTGATCGGCTTTCTCTTTGGTACAACCAATGGCGCTGGTTTTCGAGCAACAACGGGTTTTGGCGGCTGTGGGGCCATGGCCTCCTATAAGCTTGATGAAAATTTCCAAAAATTCTCCTCACTGATAACTGGTGTAGCTGGGCCATCAGGGCCTCATCGTCCATACTGGCATAATCGATTGCGTCCTCGAATCGCAGATTTGGGAAGAAATTTTCCTGAATCGAAGGTCTGGAGTGCGGAACCAACGTACCACCATATTATAGATTCGTCTCTGCTTCTCCTCGAAAAGGCTGGCCTCGATCACCCTCTAAAAGCGTACATTGCAAGGTAAAACGTCCAGTCGTACCTGGAACTCGTCATCGTCAGCCATTTCAAGTATCCGTAGAAGCCGAGCCGTGTAAGTACAAAACTAAATGGTGAGCATAATGCGGGGAGCAGGAGCTGCGAGGTTCGAAACAAAAACGAAAACGATCGAAGAGGCAAATGTATCGCGTAAGCATTTATTTGCCCGCCGTGCGGGAAAAGTGGGCTCGACTCGACCCTTATCTTCCGCAAGAGAATCGCGATAGATCAATTCTAACCCTCCAATCACCTAGATTTGTTGCGCAAGAAATCTGTAAACCAAAAAGCGTTTATTTTACGAAGCTGGCAGGTAAAATTCGCGCCATTTATTTTACAAGACCATCGTGTACAAAGTGTCCCAGTAACTATCGTTCAGGAAAGGTTTATGCACATAATTCCACTAAAAGCTTGAAAATTCGCACTCTATTCCACACAGAGATCAGCGGAAAATGCATCGGAGGGGATAACACGTCTTGGCGATAGAAGTAAACTTCAAAAAAACTATAAAATTCGAAAGTTCTGTAGCTACAAAGAGGAGAGAGTTGGCCACTGGGATAGGAAAATAACAATCAAAGGTAGATTTTCTAAAAATTTTGAAAGATTTTCGATGCGAAAATGGCATCGTTTTTTATCGCTACGGCCGACTCCTGTGGACGGTTTTCGTTCACAGTGTCCTTCGGAATTCCCGATTTTCGACTTTTGGAGAGAATAAACAAAATTATTTTAATTTTACATGGTTATCACAATGATTCTTTACAGTTTTTCTAGACAATATTTTTCGGCTTATTGGACACAACCAAGCAAATAATTTCCCCGCGCGTGAATGTCGGTGGACGAGAAGAAATCTTGCCACAATTGGTTGAACTGCTTCCAGTCGATCGCCATTAGAAGGGTGCCGTCGCTACTCTGAAAAATCTCGTTGAGAAACGTTTGCCAAGCTTTTCCAATATTGCCGATCCAGTTACTCACCACGGCAAATTGGTCAAAAGCCCGGTTGGCCGTGTCTCGGTCGATGGAAAAGTAGGACATAACTTGGACATATTCAGCTTGATCGACGAGTCTATCACCTGTAGAATTTTGGCTTTGATATGAGCTATTTTTCACTGACCTGACGCGTCAAAAAGGTTGTACATATAGTCAAGGTAGCTTTTCTGCCACTTTCCGTTTCGGTTTTTCGTTAGCAATGAGATCCAATCATCCAGATTCAGCTAAAAGCAATATTTTTATAGTGGTCGGTAGAATAAAAATTTTCTATTTCGTGCACCCACCTTTCCGCCCTCATCAATCTGCGCGGCTTGCGTGAGGGAGTACCAGATTTCGGGGAAGGCCAGCTTGGCGCTGATGTATTCGTGGCTTCTGCAAGACTTTCAACTTTACACCGGGGTACTGTGGAGATCAGGGTAAGGGGGGTTGTTTTACAGGATCCCTGGGTTGGTAATTTGAGCCGTTTTCTCGGCTAGGAATAGGTCATGTGGTCACATTAGCGTCAACAAGTCGTTGATGTTTGCAAAAACTGTGTTGTGAACGACGGGAAAGAGAAGGAAGCTTTTCATACGTGCTTCCCTATGTGCTTCCGGGAGCAGGTTAGCTAGGTTTTGTTGCTGATGACGCAATTGTTTTGCTTCGTTTAGCTACTCACCTCGGCCCTCGCGTCGCTCTGATGATATGGGCAAGCGTGTCAAAGTCCTTATATTCCAGAGAGCCATTTCCGTTGATATCTAAATACCAGAATTCTTCTTTTTTTGAAAATTACAAACCAAAAAACGTCTTGAAGGCGTAGGTCCATTTTTTCAGGAGGAAGGGGTGCACTTCGAGGTTGGACAGCGTCTTTGCTTCGACTTGTCGCATTTTCTGGATAAGATTATAATGATGGTATAACAATCGCGGGGGAAGGAAGAGAGCGAATAGAAGGGGAGTTCGAAGGAGGTGTTGACCACAAGGCCGACAAAATTTAACGAGTTTGAAAATGTTTTCCACCGGGCGCGGCAGCCGTTACTTTATGGTCATATTTGATGGCTACTGCCTGGGGTTCTGCAAATTTTTTGGAGTATTTCACGGAAATTATGGTGAATTTATAGGTCGCCAGAGGTGAAAAAAAGAAGTTTTCTGGTTTGGCCACTTTTAGGAATGCTTTCCGGAGGTTTTTTCGATCATTGTTACTACTTGGGGGTTCGGAAATTTTACAATTTTTCGTGATGTTTCGCTGCGAAGAAACCGGATTTGGAGCTACGGTTCTTAGAGGTGGCAAAATAATTTTCGGCTTTTCGGCATTTTTCTGCATATTGAAGAGGGTTTATCGCTAAGCCTGTCGTAAAATTGAAGAAAAAACAGCAAAAAAAAAATGGTCATAGCCTCATCTGAGGAACGGGGGTAAAGTGTAGTCAAGATCTATCGGAATTCGCAGAACGCTAGAACTAAATGTGAGAATCAAAATCCAACATCCGCCACCGCTCTGGCTCAAGTCCAGACTCGTCGGGCCGGCATGACGGAATGAGGAAGTTCCTCGAGGCGGCTCTGAACTGAGACGATGGCCAGGCGAACCGGCCGAGACCGAGGGGCGGTGAGAGGAGCTCGGTCGGGCAACTGTCAACCTGAGGGCCCAGCCAGGGCCCGCAACATCTCACCTTTCGTGGGGTGGGCCCTGCCGAGGGTCACCCGGCCCGTTCATTTTCAACAAACAGACTTACGGCCCCCTAAAAAGTGAGATCCGGGCCCTGTTTCGTCAACTCGGGGTGCTTTTATCCGGGACGGCTTCACGCGGTAATGTTTGCCGTTAAGGGGGATAGGTCATTTGACGCGGTAGACGTGACGAAAACAGAAAATTAGCGAGATAGCGTCATGGATCTAAGGATTCTCGTGCTGTGTGGCGGTTAGCAAAGTCTAAAGTCAAAAGTCTCGTGAAAAAAAGCCTCGCTTGTTAGCGGATGGAGACATTTTTTAATATTAATTTTAACTATTCAAGAAGTAGGAAATTTATCAAATTCAGAAAATTTCTGTAATCCCTTACTCACTTTAGGCCGAAAAATTTCCACCACTTTTCAACTTAAAATCCGCCTTTTAATAAAATTTATAAAGTTTTTATATGCACGACTAGTTGATAAGAGTGCACAACGATATTCGGTGTTTAGTAAAAAATCGCGCTGAAAAAATGTGGGCCGAAATTCCCGAACTTGACAAATGCGTAACCTGATTAGCTTAGGCTTCTCCTCGCCCGCCACCCAATACCAAAGATCGACAAGCCCTCAGCCGAAAATGTCCCATTTCCAAAAGCCGCTAGCTGCCCCCAAAACCGCCTCACCCGTCACTTGGCCACTTTGAAAGAACAGAGGTCAGCTTTACACTGTCTGTCGCTAAACGGCTTCCCCGGGGGGGTTGAAACCGGCCGTCAAAATCGTTCCGTGTTGCCACCCGAGCCCTGGACGATGCTATTTCAGGCCCAACGGGGGGCTTGGGGACGGCGACACGACGCACGACGGTGATGCCGAGTGACCGCAGACAGGCGGTTGGCCGCGAGCAAAAAAAACTTTTTGGTCTTGATGTATGGACTGGGGGTCACCTTGGTAGGGGGGATAGGTGTCAGTTGTTAACACTTCCCGATTGGTGTGAATGTGGGAGAATGGTTTTGAGGGTGACAGCAAAGCCGACAAAGTTAGAGCTTCGGGTTGGGTTCCACAACGTATAGTTTTTAACGTACTCTGCGATTTATTAAAATGGGAGTAAAAGCTAAAAGATCCCATTGTAATAAAAAGTAAAATCCGAATTAAAAGATTCTTTCCAATAAAAAGGTAAAACAAGCTTGAAAAAGACAACCCGATAAAGTAGTAAAATCCTAGACACCTAAACTAAATTCGAGTCAAGCTCCTCGAACGAACTCAATCAACCATCACCATCCCCGCAAAGGTGCCATGATTGATAGCGAAAGCTCTGGAAGCTGCCTGCAAACGCTTCGATCGCATCGACGCGTGTCCGTGCGTGACGTTCGTGTTGGCCAAATGGTCACATGAGTTATGCTACCAACCCAAAGCCCCGGCGGCTATACCGAAAAACATGCAACTGTTCCCCTAGGCCTTCTTTAATGATCCCCCGCGATTTAGATACCCCAACGCCTGTCTATCACACATACCTTTATAACGAGACCGGCATAACAAACGTTGGCGAAATTCAACAAAATACACAACAGATCAAATCGGGTACCCGTTAAACTAATACAAGAGTTCAAATTAAAATCACAACTAGGGCAATAACTTTAGTGGGGTGGTTTTTGACACCCGGTATCTTTTAATTTTCGGGCTTATTCCCCGCTCAGCTCCTTGGCCGATTTGCCCTTCTGCTTGGGCATCTTCTTGTTCGTCGAATCCTCGAGCTCTTGGCCCTTGTAGTAGTGGGGGGCGACCTCCATCAGCCATTTGCTCTCAATCTCGAGCACCTATTGTAAGGGAAGGTTTAAATGGCATAACCGGTGCCGTACCTCACGCATGAATTCCTTGCTGGTGAAGACGAGTTCGTAGTAGACAAGCCACCGGGGCCTCTCTTCGATGAGGCAGGAGTTTGGGTGGATGTGGACGGTGTGCTTGTTCTAAAAACGATTTATTTAGCCGATAAAAGCTTTCAATTACCTTGACCGTCTTGTAATGCCCGTTCTGATCGAGCTTGGCACAATTGAAGAAATATCCGGCTGTGATTGCTTTCCTGATAGCTTGAGTGTCGGTAGTAGTTTTCTAAACAACAATGACGATACACTACGCGGAAAAGTTCCTTACCGCCTCAATCTCGACACGCTCAAGCAGTCCCGCTAGCTGGTCCCTGATGTCGCGGGCCCGCTTCATGGTCCTGTGCTGAACGTAGTTCTCCATGCACCTAGAAGAAGCAGAAATTATTTTGCTGAATTGTTCACTCTACCATTGCTGGCTGTAGTTCGTCTCCTTCCACTTGTTGTACACGTTCAGCAGGGCCATATGGTCGCCGACAATCGGCGCTCCCCAGAAGCCTTTACGAGCCGCGTCCGCGTGGATGACCATGGCCTAGATTCGGTACTTTAAAAATAGAGTACAGATCTACATACCTTAGGACGGTAAAATACGGCCGCACCGCAGGACATCATTGCCGAAATGGAAATGATTTCTTCCGCGCACTCGTATCTAAAAAATTGTCTCCAAAAATCACAGAACCAAGCTCACTTCTCGCTGGCGAGGATCATTTTGCTCATCTGCGGATCGCACGGGAATTCGGCCATGCGTCGGCCGAGCTTCGTCAGCTCGCCCTTGTGATTCAGGGCTCCCAGCGCGTAGAGCTGCTCCAACGCAATCACAAGCGTTTCCTAAAGAGCACCCAATCTTTAAACTAACTTCAGATATATAACCTGCGGCGGCGGGTCGAGGAAGTCGAAGTGAACAATGTCGTGGATGCCGAGTGATTTCAGCAACAACACGACGTTCCCAAGGTTTACGCGTTGGATCTGGAATAAAAAGTTAAAGTCCATAATAGCCATTTTGCACCTCAGGAATCGGCTGATCCTCCAATTCATGCTGATAGGCCCAAGAGGTGTAAAGTCGGAAGCATTTGCCGGGACCCGTACGGCCAGCGCGCCCTGCTCGTTGGTTGGCTGCTGCTTTCGAGATCGTGACGACGTGCAGATGTTCAACACCCGCCCGAGCGTCAAATGAATTTTGCTTGCTGAACCCCGGATCGATCACGTAGCAGATGCCGTCGATCGTAACCGAAGTCTCCGCAATATTCGTCGCCAGAACAACCTGGAGATAAGGATTGATCCTACAAAAAACGCGAAAAGAACCTTTCTAGCATTCGGAGGCGTGGGCTCGAAGATCTTCGACTGCAGGTCTGAGGGTAGATTGGCGTAAATGGGCAAGATGATCAGCTCCTTGATCTTCTGCCCCAGTGCTTTCGTCTTCTCGATCAAGGCTTCTTGAATCGTTTCAATCTCTTCCTGGCCTAAACTTCCGGCTTTTTCAAAATAACCGATTTAGAAACTACCAGTTAAAAAGACCAAAATGTCGCCGGGTAGAGGCTGGGTGAGATGGATTTGAAGCACCGAGACGACGGCCGCATCCAGGTAATCAGCCTCGGGGGCCTTCGTGTAGAAGATGTCGACGGGAAACCTGGAAAAATCATTTTTAAATAAACGTAGGTCCCAGAGGCTGCATCAAGGAAAGTCGAAGCCATTACCGTCGTCCTGGAATCCGGAAGATCGGGGCATCGTCAAAAAATGTTGAGAATTTCTCGGCATCCAGCGTCGCCGAGGAGATCAGGAGCTTCAGGTCTTTCCTAGAAATTTCGTAAATACAAAAAAGCGTACATAGAAGCTCACCGGAATCGTGCAATGTCCTTCACCAAGCCGAATAGAACGTCAGTGTGGAGTGTCCGTTCGTGGGCCTCGTCAATCATCATGACACTAAAAATTTTGATGAAGCAAGTACTTCCTCTAGTTCTCCAAAATTAGATAAAAATATTCTTACTTACCTATAGGTGGCCAAGTCCGGCTCGTTCAAAAATTCACGCAACAACATTCCGTCTGTCATATATTTGATGACCGTCTTCTCGGAAGTGCAGTCTTCAAAACGGATTGAGTAGCCGACCTACACAACACTTTTTAAGATCAAAATGAAGCTCCATACCAATCCTCCCACTTTCGTGCCCACTTCTTCCGCTACACGAGCAGCCACACTCATGGCAGCGACTCGCCTCGGCTGTGTGCACCCAATTCGCTTGTTTCCGTCGCAGAAGCCCTGAATTAGCGAATAAAGAGTGGTGCACTAAGCTCCGTACGGCTTCATAGAGAAATTGGGGGAGTTGTGTCGTTTTTCCGGAGCCGGTCTCACCTTCGACGATTAGCACCTAAATCATCAAATTAGCCTAACCAATTTACTTCTATTTTCCCTATTTTGTGATTAAAATTAGTAAAAGTGCACCTGATGGTCGCGGACAGCTTGAATAAACTCTTCGCGGAATTTGTAGACGGGCAGCGATCGTCGCGTCTCTTGAATGGACATCTTCCGCTTCTCGGCGACCGTGGGGCCGGAAGGCTGAAAGCTCGATGATAAGACACTTGCATTTTTTCTACCTTTTCGTCAGTTCCGGGCATTTGTAAAGCTTGAACGAAATCGATCTCTTCATCAAGGACTAGTTCGAAGTCTTGATTCGCCTAAAACAACGTTTTTTTTTTCAATGAGGATAGTGGCTACATCATGTCGATCCTTGGAACCAAAATGGAACAGGGCTTCTTGTAGTTGAACACTTTCCCATCTTGCGCCGTCGCCGCCTAGAAATTGTCATAATTATGAATTTAGCTTCTTTTCTGACCTTTAACAACCTCCTGTTCCTCCACATACTGCTCGTGCAATAACTTTTTGGAAGCGTCCGGCATCACGTATCTGAAAAAATAGGCTTTTTTTGAAGATAAAGTCAAACCGGTCAGCTTTTGTAATCTCCTCAGCATCCTGATATTTCTTGGCGTATTCCAACTTCTTCTTCCGCAGCTCCATCTCCCGAATTTCTTTGGCTGACAGCCTGCAAGAGCTTGCAGTGATCAAGAGTATATGCCTCACTCTTCTTTCGACCAAATCGTCTCGTCGTCATGGACTTGAAGCTCGAGCTCGTGCACCTTGTCGTCCTTTCTTTTCGCCAAATATTTCTTTCGGCTCTCGTCACGCAGGTCGGAGATTGACATTTGTTTCTGAAAGAGAAATTGCAGACAAAAAAAAGTAATTACCCGTTGATCATCGACTTCGTGCCTTTCCTTCAAATTTCTCGTCTTCCCCTTGTCCTTTTCCCGTAGGCGCGCCGCAAACTCGTCACGTTCCCTGCGGTCTTGTTCATCTTCCTCATCCATCTGAACAGATCGGTAAAACGTTACCAAAAATTATTTACCTTATCGATTTCATCGTCCCCTCCATGCTTTCGTTTGTCGCGTCGCACTTCTTTGACATCTTCTTCATCAGATTCGCTTTGTGAGCGTTTCCTTGAATGCTTCTCTTTTTTCTTTCTGGATGAAAAGCCGTCATCTTCATCCTGGACGAGAGATGTGACTCGGGCATTCATCTTGCTCATCTCCATCACTTTCCGTTCGGCTTCAGATGGACCCTTTTGTACTTTGACTTTCGGAGCTAAAAATAAGGACCATTGTAAGTTTCTTTTTTTAAAAGTTACCTGCATGTGGGACGCGGTTGAGCAATTCTTTAGCGAAGACCCGGACCGCTGGTGTGATGTCTGCGACGGCATCATTATCCCGAAGCTTTCCTAAATTGAGAGATTATTAATGATGATGTCGACAACTGTGAAATTCTTCTACATTTTCTAGAAGCACACCTATCAGGTCGTCTGCATTCGTGCTCTTTTTCGCGAGAGCTATCACAAATTGGGTCATCGTCCGGTCGCTCATCCCCATTAAAGCATGTAACTCGTCGTTTACCCATGTTTCAATGGACATCTAAAGCAAAATAATTTTTTTTAAACCGGGCCAATTTAGAGAAAAAAAGAAACGCGCTGTTACACCGAGGATTTGCATATTACAAGTCGCTTCTTATTAGTTTTTGTTGCCTGAAGCCCCTAGCTAATGTAGAAAATCAATACCCACACTGATTCGATTAAACTTCCGAAAATCGCTAATGTACCAACTCTCAGACACTAATCTGTCATTTCTAAGGCAAATCTTAAAAAAAAAAAAAAAAAAAAAAAAAAAAAAAAAAAAAAAAAAAATGTCATTTCGAATAATTCCCGGGGTTCGAACAACGTGCGCATACAAACAACGTATTCTTGGTACGAATAACTTTATTCAAAAAGACGATAAATTAAGATCACGTTTATGTAAGCAACAACAGCCACATATAAAACCGGGAAAAGATTCACAGATCTGAAAATGAAAGTCATCAATAGCCCTTGCTCTTAAGATAGGCGTCCAGCTGGGGCCCGGCCTCCTTTAGCAGCTTCACGTTGTTGCGGATGCGCTCGGATACCTAGAAGAGACATTGCTGGAAATAGAAAACCCTCTTACCTGCTTGATAGGACGATCCAAGGTCTTCAGTGATGAGGGGTCTACTTTGCCGCAGAAGAATTCATCGACTTCCTTGGCAACGGCTTCACTGCAAGCCTCTTCCGCGGCAAACTAAACGGATGTAACCAGACATAAAAACCGATTTTACCTTGAAGCAGCGTTGGAAGAGCATCGTCTGAACGCCGCCATATTTCTCGGTTAGCTGGTTCAAGTTCTTCCTAAATTCGGTTTCATGTTTAGAAAAATCTGTTTACTTGAAATAGTCCCAGACCCATTGTTGCCCAGAGCGCGTGCAGGCAGGCCCCATGAACAACGAATGCAGATCTTGAGTGCGAACTTTGCCCTGCGTGATGGCATAGTCGAACAGCGTCTCAAGTCGACCCGACTTGGCGCACGTCTGCCCTAAAGCGACAAGGGCAGTTCGCTCCACTTCAGGGAAGCCGCAAGTCTCGTAGTGGGAGCGAAGCAGTTGGAACTCCTATAAAATGATAAACTATAGGGCAAAAGTAACAAAAAATACCTTATCACCACCGGCGCGAATCGCAGCTCCGAAGACCGGTCCGCGAAGATCTGCGTGAAGTGGAACGTTTGAATCGATGTATTTGTGGAAGAGTTCCTATAAAACTATTTTAGAAGCTGGTTTCCCATGATACCAAGGCCTTGGCGTTGTACTTCTCGTCACCAGCCCGGCAGATGCGCCCGATGATCAGCCCACGGAGCAAGCCAACCTGAACGAGTTGAAGGAATTAAGCAAAAATCACACCTGGCTGTCTTCACCATCAGTGTACGTCCACCCAAGTCGATCAGCAGTGTTTCTCAAGGTGTCGATCAGGTAGCGGTCGAACCTGAAGTACTTTGTAAATTTTTAAGCAGAATGCCGCACCTTTTCTTCAATGAACCGTCCTCGTCGGCATAATCTACCATTCCGCCGAGGCGGGCGATGCCCATGTCCAAACTGCGCCACACCGCGTATTCCGTCTCATTGCGCGACATCTCGAGGAAAGAGAGCGCTTGATCGACAGTAACTTGGTTGGCGAACAACTAAAAAGAGTTAAATCTTACGTGCTGTTTTACCAATGCGAAAAGATCATTTCCGAGCCCGAATCGATCGAGGACAGGAAGCTGGCTGTTTCCGGTAGCCGTGACGAGTGGATGAAGGAGATGCTCATCATAACGCACACGGTAGAAGCCAGTAGTGCCTTGGTTAACCTAAAGGTATTGGCTAGACGCAAAGCTCGTAAAAATACCTTCAGCCACTCCAAGTCGGGGATCGTGACCGTCTCTTCTTGACGCTTCTCGGAAAGCACAAACCGGTGGAAAGGTTCATCAGGTTGGCCGGATCGTGATAGAGTAATTGGGACCTAAACGATGGGCCTGCAAACGAAGGAAAATATCAATACCTTCCACAAAGAAGCGGCCCGATCTTCAGAGCCATCAGCGAGGAAACGTTTCTGTTCAAAAGCTAGCACGCGTTTTCCATTCTCTTGGGTCAGCTGGTTAACGGAAACCACCGGGAATCCCATTTGACTGGTCCACCCGGACATCAGAGCTGCGACGTCCTGAAGACAGTATTGTAAATTCTTCCAAAAAGTTTTACCTGTCCGCTAGCCTCAGAAAGCGCGGCCCACAGATCCTTTGTTTCAGCGTTGGCATACTTGAATTTCTGGAGGTAGTTGCGCAGGCCTTGCTAGAAAGAATTTATAACGACCTGAGAGCGCAAACTCGCCTTGAATTTCTCCTCTCCCAGGTAGAAGCACAACATCCGGTTGATCGAGTTGGACTTGGCGTAAGTGATTGAGTCGTAAATCTCATCAAGCTCGTTCGGGTTCTCGATGGGAACCTAAAATCGAAGTTAAAATGGCATCAGCAAATTTTCAATACCTCGATTGGGTGAGAATTCTTTAGAGAATCGAGGTCAAAGCCAGACGAGAGTTCGTCGTTCAGGAAGTGAAGCCAAATCTTCATCTCTGGGTAGTTGTAGCCAACGAAAAGATATTCCATGAAGGAAGCGAAACCCTCCTTGAGCCAGAGATCAGTCCACCATTTCTGAAAAAAAAGTTTGAAAATAACTTTCGATAAGCTTACCATTGTGACCAAGTCACCAAACCACAGATGAGCCAGTTCATGGGCAATGACGAGTGCGACATAGGTCTTTTGCTTGGTCGAGGTCTTGGCCGGATCGAAGAGGAGGGCGATCTCACGGAACGTGATCAGCCCCCAGTTCTCCATAGCACCCATGCTGTAGTCAGGGATGGCAATGAGATCGCATTTCGGCATCATGTACGGGATGCCAAACCAATCGCCGTACCAGTCTAGGGCTTTCGTGGAAACCTGAAAAAAAAAATAAGAAAATTCCGAGGCCAACTTACTTCAAGAGCAAAATGGCCGAACTCCTTCTTGCCGGGGACGGTGTAGATGCGCACCAAGGTGCCCTTCGGGGTTTTCCCCTAAAAAGATATGAATGAGCAAGTGTCTGCAGAAGTACCTCCAAGTACTCGAACTTCCCAACAGCAAACGCCACCAAATAGCTGCTCATCAATGGGCTGGTGTCAAACTTGACAATGCGCTTCTTTCCTTCCACAGTGCTGGATTTTTCCTAGAAATAAAATAAAAATAGGTTTGGTGAAAGGTACCATAGCATTGCTGAGTGCGGTCAACCCGTCATCGACGACAAGGGTCACGTCATAGGTAGCCTTGAATACGGGCTCGTCCCAGCAGGGGAACGCTTGGCGAGCGTAAGTGGTTTCGAATTGCGTGCTGAACATCCAGTGATCCTTGCCATCGGCCGTGTACTTGGAGCGGTAGAAGCCTTGCATGTGGTCGTTGTGGACACCAATGTACTAAAAAACAAATGAAGAAAACTATCTTCAACCAACGTCAATAGAGAGCTTCGTTTTCTGAGGAGCGATTTCGACAGGTAATGTGATCTCGACAACCTGGGCCGTATCAGAGTAGGTGTGCTGCAGATCACGGAATTCTATAAAAAACATGAGGACAAAAAGCAAGACAAAACCTTGTCCGTTAGCCAGATGCAGCGCGATTGCGCCAATGTTCAACGCTTTCGCATGCAGCTTCAGCTTTGTCGTCGGCTTCAAGATCTCGACGTCAATTTCAGCGCGTCCTTTGAAGGTGAATCTAAAAGAGAGTAGGGAAGGGATCAAAAACCCACGATTCAAAGTCAGGCTCCAAACGCAAAACATAGTGAGCCGGCTTGGCGTAGTCGGGTAGACGCTCGTAACGCTCTCCACTCGGGGCTGGGCAGACAGGAGCCATCGTCACAAGGGGTCGTAAGAAGGGTTGGGTTGACGGAAGGCTGGAAACCGTCCCTGTTGCTCGGCAAGGGGTTTTTAGGCCAGCGGGACTCGAACAAGCCCGAAGCGACAGATTGCGCAGCCGCACCGCCAAGTGAGGCTTCAAAAGAAGCGAATTTACTTGGCGCATCCAAGTCTAAAGCGACCGATTGAGGAGTGCGGGGGCTATAAAGAGTCGCCTGGATTCGGAAGTTCGGATACAGTTTTTGAAAAAGCAGGCGAATCTTTATAGGGGGCTCGTCAAAAGGTCGAAAAATGGAGAGCGCAAAAATGGAAGATATCGAACGGACCGAAACCTGGAAAAATCGGGAGCCGAAGAAAAGAAAAATTTATTGCGAACATCTGGAGACGGTAGCCATGGTGGCTATAGGGTGACCTCGTAATCGGACCCGATCAATACAACAACAAGAACAACGAGAAATTCAACAGAAACAAGAACTCTTTGAGTTAAAAATCACAAACAAAAGTAGCGAACATCTTCCTCATTCAGCCAGTGGCCGTTTCTGAAAAAACAATGTGTCTAGAAGAGGTTTGAAAAAACTCACCCGACTGTTTGTGCCCGGTAGCGCTTTGCTGATCTTCAGCGGCAATGTCTTGGCCGTAAGCTGCTTGTACTTGGGGCCGGCTTCCATGTAGCTGATGACGGAGTAAGCGGTGTAGTGAAAATCTTCCTAGATTCGACGAGTTGAAGGAGGTCAAGACGCAGTTACCGCCAGGTATCCCAGGACGAGAAGCCTGGCCAGCACGCACTCGATGAGTATCTGCTTTTGGCCGTTGTCACGTACAAGCATATCGACCAGCATTTTTCCGGTCAACTTGCCGTTGCTGCTCTTCTTCGGATTGTCCTTTTCCTAAATTATTTTTTACATAATCCAACCTAGAATTGTCATACCTTTTTCATAATAGCCACCGCGTTTTCTAGGATCTCGTATCCATCCACTTCTTCAGCCTCTTGCTCGCCGCAACATATGTCGCATTTTCTAGACCAAAATTTCGGAAATAATGTTAGATCATACTTTCCACACCAATCCGTCTCCCATGGCTCCTCGAAATGACTGGATAGAGCTATTCGACGGCAATCAGATGCCTGGAAAAACTGATTAGCTTGGCGAAGCGGACTTACACCAGTCGCATAATCCACAACGGAGTAGAGATTCTGAACGCCGCCACGTTCGGCCGAGACAGATGTGCTTTGTTTGAACATGTCCTGAACGAGAATGCGCTTTCAGGTGCTATTCTAACCTGAATACGCCAGAAAAGAATACAAGTGGCCGGTTGCCCATCTCTGCCTGCTCGTCCACTCTCCTAAAAAAATTTTAGACCAAAACTCTAACAATTACCTGATAGTAATTTTCGATAGATTTCGGCAAGGTGTAGTGGATTACAAAACGCACATCCGGTTTATCGATTCCCATTCCTAAAAAAGAGAATTTTCAAGAGGCTGTAAAATGCAATACCAAAAGCCACTGTGGCGACAATGATCTGTACGTTTCCGGCAATCCAGCGCTGATGAACCGTTTTCCTATCGTGATCTTCCATATAGGCATGATAGCAGAACGCCCTCAGCCCCGATTTCCTGAAAGCATCACCAGTAATCTCGAAAAGCTGCAAAAAACCGTAGCGAATCGGCCGTCTCCTCGGTGTCTTTCCGCGAAAAACAGTAGACAATTCCTGACTGTCCATCAAATCGGTCCTTAATCAGCTTAGCGAGCACCGTGACGCCATCCACGGTTTTCGGGAAGACCTCGTATTTCAGATTTGGCCGATTGAAGCTGGACCGGAAGACGAGGGCAGCTGAAGGAGAGAATAATTCGAGATAAGCCAACAAAACAAACCGGGAATTCCGAGCATTTTCTTGACGTCGTCGAGAACGGCTGCCGTTGCTGTCGCCGTCAAACCAAGGATTGGAACATCCTAAAATCGAATATTAGGTAAATTAAGACAAACTTTACTTTGAATTGTCGCTTGAGGACGTTGAGGAATTTGTAGTCTGGCCGAAAATCGTGGCCCCATTGAGAACAACAATGGACCTCGTCGATCGCGATAAGCTAAATATGATGATTTATCTACAAAATATGATAATTTTTATACCTTCACCAGCGCCCAAAACCCGCTTCGCGGGCCTTGGGCGCTGGAATGCGGCCTTTGCATGAGAAATTTGACTTTCCGATAGCTTGGGTCCTTCAGACCCCTCCCTTCATCCGACCACACCCGCGCGTGCAACTTGCAAGAATGAGGAAATTTGTATTTTTTGGAATTATGCAAAGTAGCCCTCCCTGGCGCCGGACACACACACACACCCAAAGATACGCGACCAAATTATATTATACCTTCATATATCCAATTTCATTGCTTTTCTCAAGCTTATTCATGAACCGCTTGCTTTTTGCCAACTTCTCAGGTGTAACGTAGAGGATCCGAAATGTTGAATCTCTTCGAGTGATCGCATCTTCAATTCTTTTAACCTAGAGAAATCAAGAATTTAAATGCGCTGGCTACCTCTTCTTTCGAAGTGTTGGCATTTATCGTAGCCGCCTCGATGCCCAACTCTTTCAGGTGTAGCAATTGGTCTTCGATTAATGACAGAAGCGGTGATACGACCAGGGTGAGACCTAAAGCAGCGTTTATTGCTGGCGTAATTGTTGATTTAGGGCGAGCGTCGGCGCTGTCTACCCGGATGCTGCCTTGGAAACGAGGCAATTAGCCACGGTTGAGCGACAAAAGACGCCGTCTACAAATGATTAGACGGAATTATGCAACCAAATAAATTTCCTTAAAACTTCCAATCAGGAGCACTAAAAATAAAAATTTCGGTGAAACCGCCGAGTGTGACAGCTGACCCTGGGGCACCACCTGCACAAACATTGAACGTCACTTATCGTTATCACTAATGCTTTTCATTGAAGCGGAGCCGGGGACGGGAATTTTGCACAAACTAACCTTTTGCAATCACGGCTGGCAACTGGTAGCACAGACTCTTCCCGCCGCCGGTGCTCATCAACAACAGCGTGTCATTGCCGCTCAACACCGAGTTGATTGTCGCCTTTTGCAGGGGGCGGAATGTTTCTAGGCGAAAAGCCTACAAAATAAACGCTTTTATTCGCTACCGTTTTCAAAGCTTCATCTATGGATTCTGTCCAGTCGAATGTTCGCTGCTCCCAGCCCTCGGTGTCTTCGGCGGAGTTCCCGCTATCGATGAGACTTTCCAGCTAGGAAGTAGTCCATAAGTCAGAAGCCAGAAAAGCCAACCATCTGTTTCGTCTCGAGCAATTCATTGCGCTTCCTTTGCAGGCCCCGAATTTGAGTTGTAAGCTGCAAAGGAGACTGTATAATTGTAAGAAAAAGAAGCGTGCCTCTTCTATCTCGGCTTCTATGGCGACGAGTTGGTCGCCGGTACTGCGACGACTCATCGAAGCCGGTTGCTGCAAGCTCGAAAAAATATTATTTTTAAATTAATTTAAAAATTCATCTCTTTGAAAAAACACCCCTATACACCCCATAGACTACCAACAAGCATACCGACCGCAGTCTAACCGTTCGCCTCACGACGTGTATTTTCAAAGGCAATCGCTGATAAAAGTTTATCGATAGACAATAAAAGTGAATCTGTGCCAGAAGTGCTTCTGATATCCGCAAAAACAATACACAGGCAAGAAAAGTACTGGGAAAAATAGCTGTAGCTGAGCAATACTTGGGCGGCAGGTGCGCCATGACCTAAAACAAAGTGGGAGGGTCCAACGCAGATAAAACCTTTATTTATTATTTGGTACACGTCTGATGATAATCGGCGGCTTCTTGCCGATAGGAACAAGACGAGGTCCGGTTTCTTCGGGCTCGGGCTAAAAAAAGAGTATGAATTTTCACAAAAAAAAGATATACCTTCTTCGGAATGTTGATTTCCCTTCGCTCCTTGAGGGCGGCGGCAGCAAATGAAGTGACCTGATTTGGCGGAGGAGGGCGGTTCGTTGTCTAGAAATTCGTCACAAAAATATTGGAATTGGAAACCTGTTGAAGTGGCGAAAAAGAGTTCGCCCAGTTGGGTACAAAACCGGATGGCGGGGCTACTGGCTGATTATTGGGCAACGGGGCGGCATTCTGGCCGCCGACAGTCGTCCACTGAGATGCAGGGGGTGCTACAGGAGCTGCTGGTTGAGCGGGTGTACTCGGGAATGGGTGGAAGGTCGGCTAAAAATCAAAGTGAATCAAACAATGCCAAGAAACTCCTTCCTAATGAAATATGGACCGTTCTGATAGGATTCTATGCAGTTTTTCAGTAAAAAAAAACCCCTAAAAAACGTTAAATTAGCTGATTCTTAGCCGAAAACGCTTACAAGACCGCAAAAAATCGGCTTTGAAAGTAGTAATTTACTATATCGGAGTAATTCCAACCTTCGTATTCGCGTTCACCCAATCATTCTCGTGATTTGGCTCAGCCGGCGCAACTTTCGCTTCACCCCCATTCGTCTCTCCAGTGGCCCCGTTACGTTGGCGAATTCCCTCCAAGAAGGATTTCTATAATACAATTTCAGCAAAGTATACCAAGACCTTACCTGGCCCTCAGGCTTCTTGGTAGCCGCGACCGCACGTGGCTTGCTTTCCGCTGGTTCTGGTTTTGCTTTCTCAAAGATGGGCACTTCTGCCGCGTGTTTCTAAGCCAAATTTTAATTAGAGTTTATCCTTTTACCGTGAATTCGATGGGTCGCAATTGGCCGGCTGACTCGGACTTGTGCAGCACGCCTGCTCCGTTCCAATCGCTGCTTTGTAGTTGTAGATTTTTGAGGATGCTTGTCTAAAAGTTTACTGTCAACAAACTCGTTGTAAAAAAAACTTCAGAGAAAAAAAAAAGAAAAACCAAAAATCTTACCTCACTGCCAAGAAAATTCACGGGATCTTCCTTCGGCCTTCCAATGTCATGTTTTTCGGGGAGAACTGGCTTGGGGATGAAAAGTTGTGAGAAGATGCTGTTGGTTGGATCTAAAAAAAGTCCGTAATATCATTATAAAGCAAGTCACCTTTTATTTCCGGCCCATCGTCGACCGAGTTCCATTTCCAAGCGCTGAGACGGGACTCTTCGAATACAGAACGCAGCGAGGTGATCGCCTTAATTTGGAGCAATTTTTTTTAGAATACGGGAACAAACCGATGTATTAGATGCGATCTGTTGACTATTGTTCTCGATCGCCTGTTGGATCCGGAAGCACAGCCGCCAGCAAACTGTCCAATTTCTCGCCGTTCTTCTTGCAATCACTACACGGACTAGACGACTTCGAGTTTTCTGGGACTTGAGCCCCGTTGAACTGGCTCCTCCAACGGCAATAACTTTCGAAAGGGCTGTCCTTTCCGAAACGATCGGTGAGTTCACCTAAACCAATTCTTTGAAACGAAGAAAACCACATACCTAGTGAAATCTGTGTCTCATCATTCTCCAGCCGAAATAGCATTCCATCGGAAAAGAACCCTTGTTTATACCAGTTGAAGATAAGATGATTTTCAAAAGGGCCACTAAATGGGATTTGGTTGTACGCTAATGAGTATTTACCGCAATAGACCAGTGGGATCCGTATAATAGATTCTTGGCGTTTCGCCGTCCCGCATAGCACAACTGAAGAGACGAAAGGGATGTGCCCGCTAAAAACTGATGAGGCCAATTTGGGAGGGCTTACTATTCTAACACCAGGCTAGTTATCGCTTTCCGGGAGTCCTTGATTGTGTACGCTTTTGAAAAGTAATGTTGTAGCGGATAGACGCCGGAGAAGTGCGCCCCGGTTCCGACTCGTTCCTGAAAGAAAAACAGAATGTTTATGCAAAAAAAATAATAAAGCTAAAGATAGCGATAAAGAAATCAGAAAAAACCCCGAATCCCGTAAAAGCAGCGTTCCATGGCAATACAATAGAAGGCTTTCGATGTTCTGAACTGCAAAGTACTAAATAAAAATGAAGTTTTAAAAATAACTTCAATAAATTTTATGATTTCGACGAAACGAAGTCTAATTTTTCAAAAAGTTTGTAGATATAATATAGGTATTTTTCAGCATTGCGGATTCCATGAGAATCCACTAGACGGTTTTCGTTTCCTGAATTGCAAAGTACAAAGCAAAAATAAATTTGAAAACCAACTTTTAACAAATTTTATTATTTCAAAGAAGCCAAAGCGTAGTTTTTGCAAAGGACTTTTAGATAATATTTGTGAAGCCTTCCTAGCGGTCGGCGTCATATTCACACGATCATTAGCTGGGTTTATTTCCGGTCGGAACTGATGGGCTGTTCCACTATCGCGGGCCAAGTGTGTCAAATGGCGAGAGGGCGCGCAGGGGAGCCGCACGGACTCTTTTCGTAATGCAATCCATGTCGGGGACCCAATTATTTGGCCGCAGGCGTGTTTTTTGGAGGCTTCTCGCAAAAGATGGGCGAATTATGGAGAACCTGGGCCTGATCAAAGTATTAGTTTGCCAAAGATGGTAGAAAAACATCAAGAACTAGCCATTTCGCCTTGCTTTCAGAGGCTGCTTTTTTGTTTTTGAAACTTTCATGACAATGACAACGAATTTTTTCAGAAAATGATTGCTCTACGTCTACTACGATCACGTCACCGGCTCCTTGTGGGCTTACGACCAAGTTCGTCGAAGAAGCCGGAGGATGGTCTCGAGAAGGAGCTTGAAGAAATAAATAAGCGCCTAAAGCAGGACTTCGACAAGGCCACCGACAGTACAGAAGACGTTGGGAAGACCTACATGAACTTCCGACAGGATCGTGCGGTTAGGTTGTCTTTCATGTATAAAATCTTGTTAGAGGGAAACCCACAAACGGAGCGTGATTTTCAACTGGAAGGTTGCGGCGGCGACGTTCGTCATTGGAGGGACCTGTCTAGCTGCTTTGCTATATGTTAAAAAGATTGTGAGTTGAGTGACTATTATCTGATCAGTTTTTTTAGAGATTAGACGAGCGGGAGAAGCATCAGAAAATGGTGGCGGGGAAGGCAAAAATTGGCGGCGAATGGGAACTAGTAAATATGGATGGAAAATTAGGTATCGTCTGGTCTGCGATCTGTATGAAATCGTGTGTTTAGAGGGATCGGAGCAGTTGAAGGGCAATTGGCTGCTCCTTTATTTCGGCTTTACGAATTGCCCGGATATTTGCCCAGATGAGATCGAGAAAATGGTCAAAGTGAGTGGCAACTAATTTTTTTTTGGTATCGTGAATTCAGGTCGTGGATATTCTGGAGGCTGACCCGACGCAGAAGCAGCCTGTAAAGCCGTTATTCATTTCTGTGGATCCAGCTAGGGACACACTCGCCAGGGTCAAGCAATATTGCTCCGAGTTCTCCCCAAAATTACTCGGATTTACTGGAAACGCCGAGCAGGTTGGTGGTTTCCGTCTCATCAGCACAATTCTTGAATTTTAGGTGGGAAAAGTGGCGAAGACCTTCCGAGTCTATCACAGCCAGGGCCCGAAAACTGCCGACGACGACTACATCGTAGATCATACGGTTGGCAGCTTGTTATTTAGGCAATTTCCTTTTCAGGTTATTATGTATCTCATTGATCCGGAGGGCAATTTCCACGACTACTACGGGCAGAACCGGAAAGCCGAAGAAATTGCCAACGTCATCAAGCTCAAGGTGCTCGGCTACGAAGCCGCCCAGAAAAAGAAGAGCATGTTTTCTTTTTAGGCATTTTTTTGGTTCTAGGTTAGTGATATATCGTTTTCGTTGTTGTGTTTCGGTTAATAAATATTTTGCGCTCTATATCGTCCTTATCAACATCACCGATTTATCTTAATCGTGGTTATTTTAATTTTGAGCGGCGTAAATAACGTGATTTTTAACTTTAGCTTGAACATGGCATCAGGCTCACGCTCGGAATTAAGCATAAAGGTGCCGAAGTAAGTATCAGGCTTTTTTCGAAGGTTATGAATTTAGGATCAACGAGGACAAGCGGTTCAGCGTCTTGAAATTCAATGGCAATCTGAACGTGGATACGTCATCATGGGCTTCAGCTGATTGCGGAGAGGTAGTTTAATTCGGTAATCAAGTCAATGAATTGTTTAGGTGCTGCTCGAGCGCGAGGACAATCGTAGTACAGTCATGGCAAATGCCCCTGTCCAGGTACGCTTCGGAATGACTACCTACAGATATACCCTGTGCTTTTAGGACTACGGTGAGGGCTCCGAATACGGAAAAGCTGCCCGCGAAGAGGCACGGCGTAAGAAATACGGCCGACAGGCTCGAACGTACCAGCTCGACAACCAGCCCTGGAAACTAACAGTTTCCGAAGCAGGTTGGTTTTTTTTTACCTTGGGGAGTGGCCTAGATGTTGAACATTTTGATCTTTAGATGGACGCGTTCGGCGCTTCAAGTCGATGCGCGAGGGCGGCGCCGGCGAGCATGCCGACTACTGGGTCTTTCTCAAGGATAGCAACGAATTTCTAGCTTATAAGGTTTGTATTTCTATATTGTGTAGTTATTTATCACTTCTAGGTTGACGATTGGCAAAAATTCCTTCCGGCCATCACACATAAAGTGCTAGATATTGACCAGGCCGAGGAGCAGTTTTTGCAGTATGTTGACACTCTAGTTACGCTCAAAAAAACGTCTAGGCGAGCGAAGGTCATGAACCAATTTGCTTTGAAGGCCCAAATCCAGAAGATGGGTGACGCTGACGAAGGGGAACAGTTGGAGAAAGGATCGAGATTGGTGAGTTTTGGTGAATTGAAATTGAATATTTATCTTTAGAAAATCAAAGACAACTTCTCGGATACCGATGCCTCGGACGAAGAGGACGAAGATGGGGAGCGGTCTCGCAGCAAGGGGACCAAGAACAAGAAGAAGAAGGGAGCAGAGACCGAGAAGAAGGACAAACGGGTCCGCGTCAAGGAGAGCGACGATGTGGCTAAATACGAATCCGAAGACGGAGAGGAAGACGGCCAAGAAGTTGACTATATGTCGGACTCGGGCTCTGATTCTGAGTAAGCTTCCTTTTACGCATACAATTGGTCTTCATATCTTAGTCGCGATAACGTGCCAATGGAGGAAAAGATCGAGAAGGCAATGGTCGGCGTTGACGACGAGGACGGCTTGCGGAAGCTCGGCTCGAGCGAGGACGAGAGAGAGGAAGACGAGGAGGAGCAGGAGGGTTTGGTGCAAAGCCGAATATCATTCAATACTTTTTTAGCGGAGAAGAACAAGAATAACGATTTCCGAAGCAAAGCGCAAGCTGATAAAGATGGTTGGTATTTCAAGAGCCCAGCCAATTTGCCATAGATTCCTCGGATAGTGACCTTGATGAAGACGGTGAGATGACGAAGTCGATATTATTGCTTCCGGTAATTTTTTTGTCTTCGAGAATCCCTATTTTAATTTTAGAAGAAAAATCTGGCCGCTAGCACCAGCTCGAGCGGAAAACCAGTGGACCACGCAACGGCTAAGAAGCGGGCAATCGAAGACGCCGTAGCCGGGGTAGAAGCCAAGCGCACGAAGCTTGAAGGCGATGACGGGTATGAATTTGGTTCTATTAGCTTATTTTTATATTTTACTGAGCCGATATTTCTTAGCCTTTAGCGTCGTATTTTAATTAGGATTTAATGGCTTTTTTTCTACAGCACTCCACGACCGGCTGGAGCTTCGCGGGATCAAAGCGACGGCTTAAACGAGGCGACGGTCCGGAAATACCTGTTGCGCAACCCGCACACCACCAAGGTACTGGTGTCTTACAAAATTTATTCTCCAATTTAGGATCTGGTGAGCAAGTTCAAGAACAAGTGCGGCGACATGCCCAAGCAGGACATCGTCAACCTGCTTGCCAAATATCTGAAGGTAAGCCTCATCTCCAAGCCACCTCCCGCCCCCTTTTCCAGAACATCCAACCGATCCAATTCAAGCAGAAGCAAGGCAACAAGGAGGTCCTCTTCTTCACTCTCCAGAAGCACGAGAGCTAGGCGCTGACGGGTTTTGTTATGTTCTACGTCGTTTTGCTTTGTGTGATCGCATCTCATTGAACCGGTTTATCGATATAAAAATTCTAAAAAAAATAAAGTTGGGGTTAATCCACGGCTAAATATCGGACTATGCATCGGGGGGAATTTCGCAAAAAATGATTCCTGCACGGAGAGAGAGACGGATTGAAGATCATTCGTTCATGAGTTATGAAATTGGAAGGGGGGGGGGTAACATCAAAAGTTTGGTCCTCGTGTTTGGATATTCGATATTGTGCACTTGGTTGGGGGCTTTGGGTGAGGAGGAGCCAGTCGTCGTAATTTCCAGTTTTCATTTTCATTGGCTTCTCCCCCACCCATAGTCCAGAATTAAAAGCACATAAGTGAAAGGCGAATACCGGGCGAGTTGGGGGATGATAACTTATGCGGAATTAGAGAGCCAAAGGTTTCAGCTCCTGGATGCTTTTCTTGCCCCCGGCCTGCACCGCACTCTCGGGCACGCGCACCGATCGCCAGAAGCGCTGTAATAGAACTAGGTTTTTGGATGGTACGAAAACTGACCTCGCTGAGACGGAGATGCTTGTTGTGCGTGAATAGGTAGTAGATGGCCCATCCGGGGATGACCACCATCGAGCACGACGACAACATAAAGCCTGGAGGGATTGCGGTCTTTTCTAGTTCCCGGTTCGGTTTCCTACCAATCACATTAGCCCAGAGCGGATACGGGCGCTGGTCGGGGTAGTTGAGGGGCTCGTAGTAGTAGACGCAGAACCAGAACAACAACTGCAAAAATGTATTATTAAAACTGTCGAGGTCTTAAAAATAGCCTTAAAAATTTTTAGTACGGTTTGATAATTTACACTGACGATTCCGCTTTTACGCGGTTTAAAATTGTCTTGAAAATTTCTAAGTTGATTCTTTACATATTTTCACTTACGAAGGCGGTCAACGGGGACAGGTACTTCCAGAGGATCTTGAACACGAGCGGAACCTGGATCCCGATCATCTCCTTAATGGCGGCCCGGACACGATCGGCTCCTGATTTGTTGTTTTTTTTTCAAAATTTCTGCTGCTTACCGAAGCCCCAGGACAGGCCGACGACTTCAAAGAAGACGACCGTCAGCAAGGCGTACCCCGAAGCGCCGTACGCGTCGATCAGCGTCAGCCAGTGAGAGCCGCCCTGGAAACATCATTTCCAAAAAGAAAAATCAATATAAAGTTTCAAAATCGTGGAACTCACATGGGTGACCATCGGGATTCCGAGGATGAAGAAGCCAAAACATGTGCATAACAGGGCCACCCGCTTGTGCTTTCGAAGCTGGGTGGGGAATGCGTCTTCCAAAGCTGTATACAACCCTTCCATCATGCAGACCTGAAAAAATTAGGTTCTAGCTCTTTAGGGGGGGTAATTTGCTTTCTTCAGCCATCACAAAAATGAAATACTTGTGCCATACTTTTTTATTAATTTTCGAGTACTAATGAAAACCTTTTTTAAATTAGAAAATTGCGCTTTTGACCATTTTTCATATGTATTTATCAAAACACCTAAATTCTGGCAATTATTAAGTTTTCTTAATTTTTTTATATGCCTACTTTTACTAAAATGTTATACAGGTTACGTACAGGCTAAAAAACGTCTTTATAATTTCCAAAAATTCGACATTTTTTGAAGATGTTGTATCAATAACTTTTTCTGAATTTCATTTTTTTCATCGACTGTTTTGTTCTGACTACCGACCTGGCTGTCCAACCCCAAAATCGTGATCATCAAGAAGAAGAGGAAGGCCCACAGCTGCTTCATCGGCAGATTTGTCGCCATTTCTGGGTACGCCAGAAAGGCCAGCCCCACGCCTGAAGCGGTATTTTTCAATGCGAAAAGCTTGGGCTACCGGGCTTGACAATATCCGCAATATCTTTGCCCGACGCCTCGCTCATGAAGCCGAGAATGGAGAAGATGGCCGTCGAGGCTAGGATAGAGGTGCCGCCGTTGATGAAGCACATCATGATGGCGTCCCTGGAAATGGGAAAATCAGGGCTGAGTTTTTTCGGACTTGACTAATAGCGGGGGGTGGGGCGGAAGGGCGATTTAAGCGGGAGCCGAAAAGTCATCTACAATATGCCTACCTAATCAATTTTTTGCATTTACCGGACATTCTTAAAATTCTTTTAGTAGTTCTTAATTTCTAAAAAGTCGCAAAAACATTCTTACAAAATTTAAATATTGAATTTTTGAACGTTTTCATGCATTTTTCAGCAATATTTTAAATTCATTGAATTTTTAATGTTTTGATTAGCTTGTTATACTTAAAAACAGCGTAAAATTGTATATAAAAAATGTATAAACAGGGGGTTACTTTATTACCTGAAACAGTTGTGGCTGAACTTGTTGTGCGAGCCGAGGGCAATCAGCGTACCGAAACCGACACCGTAGGAGTAGAACACTTGCGTGCCGGCGTCTTTCCACACTAAAAATTGACCTTAATAAAACGCTAAAATTTCAGTAAAAAACCTGTAGCTTCCATCAACTTGGTGGCGTTCGGGGTCAGGTAGTAGGAGATTCCCTTGGCGGCACCGGGGAGTGTCAACCCGCGCAGCAACAGGACAACGATCAACACGTAGGGGAACAGGGCGCAGAAGTAGACAAACTGGAATAGTTTCGAAATTTAGGCGTATGCTTATGGTCAAATCTCAGGTAAAAACTCGTTAAAAATTAAAACAATTTTGCAAAAAAAGCGAAAAATCAAGAAAATAAAACTAACTTTCCGTGCATTAGTGATACCCTTCCACAACGCAAAGTAGACGATCACCCACGAGACTGCCATCAGCCCTAAAATTTCGAGGTTATTTTTTAAAGAATTTTTAGTGTTTTACCCAGCAATTCCCACTGGATTCCACCGAAATCCTCGATCGAATCGGTCACCATCAGGACGCGTCGTCTAAAAAGATGATTTTTACACTTTTGCATAAAAATTTATCCCCCCTCCGATACTGCAAAAGCTCCAAAATTAGCGTTTACTCACTCCCAGTACTGCTCGACGGAGGTCTGCGTGTGATTTGTGTGCGCTTTGATCGCCTCCAACATCTTGGTGTGCTCCTTGCCGGTCACGCACGACGCGTCGTTCCTGAAAAAACGGATAAACTCTGCAAGAAGCGTACGAAACGTACCACCAATTGTCGCACGTCTCCCACGGGAAGGTGGAGTTGAACGACGCGATCATGTAATACATGGCCCAAGCGCAAATGACGCAAAAGTACCAGATACACATGAACGAGATGACAATGTTGCCGATGCCCACGCCTTGAAAAGATAATTTTCGGAGTTTTGAAAATCGGGATCGTGAATTTTCGAACGCTCGAAAATCAGAATAACGAAAATTGTAGCCTCGAAAATCCGATGCTTTTGTCGCATATTTTTTTCGACTTTCTCTGACTTTGTCGTCCTGAAAATCAAATATAGCGTAATCGTAAAGATTTTAAAAGCGATTCTAGTAAAACATTATGTTATTTCAGGTCGAAAAACGATCCAAAACCTGCAAAATTTTTAAAAAATTCGAGATCTTGGGTGAAAAATCGAGATTTTTTTCGTATTTTTTGAAATAAAAATTTGAAGTGTTAAAGTATATTTGTACCTTTAAAAAGCGGGCACATGTTCCACATCTCCATGGCACCACGCTGCAGGTACTGGCCGATGGACACCTAGAAAAATTCAATTTGATACAATTGATTTTTTTTCTACCCAAATGACCAAAATCTCGCCTTTTCCAAAAACTTTCCAAACTTTTTTTGGAACTATTTCTACTTTAAATTTAGCTGAAACTTACTAAAAACAGTGTAAAAACATTTTACATTTTATTACTAAGCCAGCCTGGATCTATAAGAAAAAAAGTATCATCCCTACTCAAGCACCAATTTGATAATTTTCACCCCCCCCCCCCGCCGATATTGGAAAAGCACCGACAATTCCAATAATGGAAAAGTAAGGTACCTCCATGATAAAGATCGGGACGGCGGCGAGGGTGAAGAACACCGAGTAGGCCACCAGGAACGAGCCGCCACCATTTTTGTAGCAGAGGTAGGGGAAACGCCAGACATTTCCTGAAAAATAATGTTATAAAGAAAACTTAAACCTTTTAAACGTAGTTTTAATTTGACTAACCAAGTCCAACGGCGTACGCGATCATACTCATCAAAAAGTCGAAGCGTCCCGTCCACTGGCCGCGCTCCTCGTCGCCTTGGCCAATGTCGCCATTCTAAAATGATATAATGGCAACATTTTCATTAACTACTTTACATTAAATAAATTGTTAAAGGTTTTCTGAAATGTTTTGATTTTTAAAGCCATCTTTCGTAAAGTTTTTACTTCCTCAACGGCCTTCGCCGCCTCCTCGCTGGCCGGCAGCAACTGGTGGTTGCCGGTTGCCGGCATCTGGAAATTATCGTACAGTTGAAAATTAAACTAAAAACCTTTCAAAAAGTAGTCCTTTAAAGAGAGCCCAAAGAGAACACGATAAAATAGAATCTGAAGCACTATCCGGGTTTTTAAATGCTTTTTTTTTTACCTGGAGCAGGGCCTTTACAACCAATTATTCCACCAGAAAGGCGTCTAACGCTCTATGGTGAATTATAAATCTTTTTAATAGCATCTAACGCTTTTTTCGGGCATAAAAGTCCATAGAAGATTATTAAATTTCCGAAAAATGTTCGTTTTTTTGAAAAATTTATCAAAAATGGGCACAAATTCAAATATTTCCAACTTCAAAAGTCTTTTTAGAACTTTTTAGTAGTCAGAAGCCGTTAAAACAAGACAAAAATAGTTTTCGTTTCCGTTTTTAAACCGTTGCTAGCTTAAGCTGAATCGAGAAGCCCCCCCCGCTAACAACCCAGAACCCGAGTCAAACCCTGGCCAGGCGTGCCGGACAAAACTCTACCCCAACATCACTACTCAATTCTGGGCATGCTAGACCAATTTTCCGCCCGTTCCGGTCGCGCAGCAGCAAAAAACGCGCACGGCCAATATAACCCCCCGAATCCGGGGGCGATAAAATCGAACTGGTCGAGGAGGAGGAGGGGAGACTCCTTGGTGTTGTAAATGTAACTTTTTTTGGGGGGTGAGTGAGTGAAATGGCCGTGGAAATGATCCCTTCCCCAGATCATTCGGGTGGTGTTCGGAATTGAAATAAAAATAAAGCTAGAAAGTTTAAAAAGGATTGTAACACTAAAATATGATCTTTTAAAGGGAAAGTGACACGCTGCGATCTCGGAGAAACCGAGAAGTCGAAAAGCGCGCAGAACGTCAGCGCGGGCAGAGGAGTCCTGCGTAGTCAGAGCGGCCCGAAAACAACCGAAAAACATAATGTAAAAGCTCTAAATAGAAGCCCTTTAAATCAAATTAAGTGTATTAACAGCGTTTTTGACAAAAAATGGCTTGATTTGGAGAAAAAACGATTCAAGAAATTGCGAAAAAACTCTAAAATTGGAAAAATTATATTTTTCTATTTTTTCGTGAAAAGCTGCGGTATTTTTATGTTGAGGAATAGTAAAAATAGTTTATAAACACTTCCTCTATCTATATATTAGAAAAATGATAATAAAACAATGGTTTTACCCCGATAGCCAGCCCCCCCCCGGTAATGCAAAAGTACCAGGTCGCTTTTGTTCAAAAGGACCAAATAATCGCAAAAACCCATCCTGGCGCCTGTCCAAAAATCTCAAAATTTTCGCTACACTGCATGGTACGCATTTTCCGAATTTGACCTTGACTAGAAGTGGTGACACATCGACAGAATCCCGACAGTCAGACAGAGAGCTCTGTTTGTAGGTCTGTCGTTTCCAGAGGAGATGCCCAAAAATTAGGGTGAAGTGGGGGGAGGGCGAGGTTTTGGACTGACTGTATAGCGGCCAATATGGGGCTGCTCGGATGCTCTTGCGGGCAAAAGGCTAATGTTTTCACTATTCCAAGGTCATCCGGCACTCACTCAAAAAAGGAGGGGGAGCATGGGATGCCCATCCAATACAGCCAAAAACAGACAGACAGACACACACAGACAGACAGACAACCGCGGCACTCTCGATTTTGGCGAGGCAAATCGGCATTTAGTGACGGGTTAGAGGGTGCCGCCTTTTTTGGGATCAATGATCGCGGTTGGACAGGGAAAAAAGCCAAAATCTCGACAGCTAAAATACCGATAGCCTACACCGACCAAAACGCCGACAGCCTTAACCTATACGGCAAAAATCCCGAACTAAATCAGACTGATAAAAATCCCGACAGCCAAAATCCGGCAGCTTAATCCTGCCCGCCAAAATACGGCATCCTAAAATGCAGATGCAAAACGCCGACAGCAAAAATCCCGACCAGCCCAAATCGGGCAGCAAATACCGAGCCAACCAAATGCCGACAGGACAAAACCCCGACAGACCTAAACCCCGACAACCAACACCCCAGGAAAGCCAAAATCCAGGCAGCCAAAATACCGACAGGACAAAACACCGACAACCTAAACTCCGACAGGCCAAAATACCGACACCCAAAATCCTGAACGCCAAAATACTGAAAGATCTTGCCGGGATTTTGAGCATTTAAATTTCCATGTGCGAATTCATTCGATCGATCGATAAGTACGATATTTAAGCTTGTTTTTAGCCTTTAGCGAGTTCAACAAAAATCTAGTCGACCAACACCAAAAAATGTGCTTATCAATCACCAGCACTCCATTTTTGCGAGAACCCCAAATTTGCATAGAGTTTCCGCGAGGATTGCTCCATTTTTCGGGGTAATCGGCTTGGCTGGTCGACGTTCCGGGGGTCTAAGCTGGAGCGTGGGCATTTTTAGGACCGGAAATCGTACTTTACAAGCGATCTACCAAATTCGAAAAATATTAGCAAAGCCAAAAAACATTTAAGAAATGATAGAGAAAGCAAATAATTACCTATGATTTCCAAAAGTTATAAAAAAATCCAAAAACCTATCAGGGAATGCCTGGCAAGAAAGACGTTTTCGGGACTACGTTTTCCTAAAAACACGATTAAAATCGCCTTACTTGACTGATATGGATTTATAGCAAACTTCTCCCCCCACAAAATCTTCAATTTTTTTACCCAGTTTTCCACTTGAAAAATCATTCAATTTTCCTCAAAACACGATTAAAACCGTAACCCAGCCCTTTATCCATTAAAATAGTTTTCCACTAAACTCATCTACGCCTTATAGCACAACTAAACCCCTAAGCGCCTCGGACAACACCCCCGATAATGCAAAAGCTCCAAAAAATTCTTTGAATTGTTTCAAAGGCAAAAAAATTTTGTTTCAGCGCCCCCCCCCCACCCAAACATTCAAGATTGTGTACGACGATCAGGTGAGGGCCATGTCTCGGCGGGTTATGGAAAAACACAAAGTTAGGCATGGTGTTGGGAGGGGGTTGAATGGCTCGCCTATTCGACCCATATTTGCTCGATTTCACTCCCCTCCCGAATTTACAGGCAGTCGGCCACCAACATCCACAGTCCAGGGGGGCCGTAAATGGCCAAATAGCAGGCGTCCAAAAATATTTCTAAGGAATTGGAAAGGAAGAGGGGCCCAAAGAAGTGAAAGAGATTTCCGATCAGCTACTCAAGACATTTCTAGAATTTCTAGTTTAGTCCGAGAACGGTGGCCCGACATCGCGTTTTTCCCCCACACAAATGGAAGATTGATGCCAAAAAATTTGGGATAAATGAATTCTGGCCAGAATCCCGACAGTGGAAATCTGGTTGGCCCCGAATACCGACATGACTAATTACTGAGCGCCGAAACACCGACAACCAAAGTCCGGAAAGGCTGCTTTCGTTGTGCATGTCGGGATTTTGGTTGTCGGGATTTTAACATGTCGGTATTTTGGTGGTTACCTAAATCCATAGAAGTTACAACGCTATTAACGAGGGTATCACGATGTTTTCGGCAGCTCGAGAGTTGCTATTTTTAAACGGCAGCATAGAGGCTTCTAGCAATCAAATTAATAGGAAGGTGAGTGCTGGAAAATTGTGTTATTTCTTGAGAGAGAGAGAGAGAGAGAGAGAGAGAGAGAGAGAGAGAGAGAAAGAGAGAGAACGAGAGAAAGTTGAGATGAGAAATCGGGTGGGAGGCAGTAAGCCAAGGCTAAGGAAGCCTAAGCCAAGAGCGTAAGCCTAAACCTAAGCCTAAGCCCAACCCAAGCCTCTAATCGACCGCCTGGATCAATGAACCGCCGGTTAACCTTCCTTTTTCGGGCTTGGAGACCTAGCGAGTCTGTCTGTCTTGCCCGTTTCTCTGTCTTTTGCCTGTGTCTGTCCCCTAAGAGGTGTGAAAAACGGATAAATGATGGGACAACCATCAACCAACCCCGAAATTTCACGCCGCCAGTGCATCGAAGTCCACACCCCGGTCGCGGGGGGTGGGCAAAACGCGCCGAAAAAAATTGCTTCAATCGCAGGGGGTGTCGCCAAGGTCGATCGGGTTGTTTGGTTCATTTTCAAGCGGTTTATTTGGATTAACCAGGTGGATTAATACTTGCAATAGAGCTTGGAAACGCCGGAAAAATTTGTAAAGGCTATGCTATATGGAAAATACTATTTTTTTACTAGGTTAACAGGGTCCTTTGACATTATCGGGAGGGGGGGGGCTATCAAGGGGAAACGACTGGTTTTCTTTAGTAACCAATTTTTCCAATAAAAATATAGTAAATTTCTAAGGCTGTTTTTCACCGTTGCTAAAAGAAAAAAAAAATTCACAATTTGCCTAAAATACAAGAAGATTGGTTTTTGATTCGATTTCCACAAAATTTCGCACTTTCAAAATTTTAAAAAGTTTTTGGATAGGTCTTCCCGATCAAAAACTCTTAAATTTTATTAAACACTCTATCAAGATACTTATTTTTACGTAATCAGGGTGGGCCTTTTTTGGCCCGGGGGGCCCCGCCCCCCCCCTGGGGTTTTTTGGGCCCCCCCCCCCGAAAGGGGGGGGGGGGGGGTTCTGTTCCTGCTGGGGCCTCTTTGATTAAGACCCCGCCCGGGGGGTTTTTCGGAAGTAAATTAATTTAATTTTATTTAAATATTTTTTTTATTTTTTTGTTTTTTTTTTTTTTTTTTTTTGATTTTTTATTTTTTTTTTTTTTTTTTTTGTTTTTTTTTTTTTTTTTTTATTTTTTTTTTTTTAGTTTATTTGTTTGGCCCCCCTTCGCTCCTCCCTCCTTTGTTATTTTTTTTTTTTTTTTTTTTTAGTTTTTTTGTTTTTTAATTTTTATTTTTTTTTTTTTTTTGGTTTTTTTTTTTTTGGGGGGGTTGTTTCGGGGGGGCCGGGGGCCCCTCCCGGGGCCCGCCGGGGGCCCCCCCCCCCCCGGGCCCCCGGCCCGGGGGGGGCCCGGGCCGGGGGGGGGGCCGGGGGGGGGGGGGGGGGCGGCCCCGGGGGCGGGGGTAACTGGGCATTTCTGGGCTTTTAGGAAACAATTACCTCCCCCCTGATAACGCCAAAGCTCCGTTTAATGCGGGGTATAAACCAAAGAAAGGATATTATGAGAGAAATTAAGTCAGAAATGTGGGAAAAGGGGGAAAGGGAAAGCCCCAACCCATAGCTCGTGCTCGTGCTCTTTGAAGAGCAAATGCCAGCTGGTGGAAAAAGTGAGGGCGTTAGGCGACATGTGGCCCCCTCCACCCCGGGTGGGAACGGCGATCAGTTGCAAAGCCTACACTGGCTCGAATTACGTCAAAGGGATCTCCCTGATCTTTTCGCGTTTAAAAGAGGCGTTAAACAGCGAAAAACTCGACAGGGCAAAATCCCGACCACCAAGATATCGACAGGATTGAATCCCGACAAGCAAAATGCCGACAGCCATAACCCCGACAGCGAGATGATCGATATAATTCGAGACCGCCAGAATCCCGAAACCAAAAATCCCGACACAAGCACGACATCCTCAATCCCAACAGCTGAAATGCCGACAGGACAAAAAACCGACAGCCTGAATGCCGACAGCCGGAATCGCGACAGACCAAAAACCTGACACGGAAGGACAGCAAAAAATCCCGACAGGTCAGAATCCCGACATTCGTTGTCGGTATTTTGGAGCTCTCACTCTAGTCAGGTTTGGTTGCCGATATTCTGGCTGTCGGTAAGTGTAATACGAAATTCCGTTTTTAACCCAAAAATGGCACTCAATTTTTGCAAAACCAAACGGTTTAGGAGTTTTAAAAAAGCTCGTTTTTGCATGAGTTTAGGCGGCAAAAATAGGCCACAGCCTAGAAGCCACCAACAACAAAAAGCCAAGAAGCCGTACAAAAAAGAACGGGGGAGTGGTCCCCATCAGCTGGGCGCGTAATTAAACCGAGTGTTTGCCCTTTTTTTGGGCTCTAGGTCTAAACAAGCCCCCGGCTGGGGGTTGATGGCGGAAATGAGGCGGTGTAGTGGAAAGCGTACGTAGAGGCGTAGTGGAAAACAGGAATGTAAAATAAGGCAAAAAACACCTGTAAAAACACTCGTTTTCGAGGCTTTCCGGAAGGAACACAAAAAACTTCAACTTGTGGAAAAGCTACGAAAGTACAGTTTAAGCCGAACCCTAAGCCTAAGCTTAAGCCTAAGCGTAGCCAAAGCCTAAGCCTAAGCCTTAAGCCAAGCCTAAGCCTCACAAAACAAACAGAGATCAAGCAAAGAACGTCTAGCTAATTTTTAAAAGCATCTCGATGCCCTCGGTAGAGCTCTATCCATTTTATAGAGCGAGAAAAATGTTTTCTCTTTCCACATTTCTTCGACAAGAATAAAAAATGGGAGGCAATCTTCAAAAGTCGTGGGGCATCAGCTGACGCATAGGGCTTCCCCCGGCCGGCGGGAAAATAACACATCAGAGATGACATCTTTAAAGATCGGCCCCGCGGCTTTTAAATGTGCAGACAAAGATGGGAGACGCCGATAGAGGGGTGGGAAACACTTTTGAAATCGAATGGGCCATCCATCAACGGCTGCAAAGAGCTGTTTGTCAAAGACATGGCCGGTGATTTTTAAAAAGCGCGGTTGGACCCTGGAAAAAATCAGATTTCGTAACTGAGGGTACTTTCGCATTAACGGGGGCAACCTTTTTCGTGAGAATTAGATCCTTCTACGCTACACCATACGTTATATCTTTCATGAGAAACCGCAAAAATAATAGATTTTTCGACCAATTTAGGCTGATTTTCGTCAAAATCTCGAAGCTTTTTATTTTTTGGCGTTTAAGGGCGCCGGCGGGGGGGTCGCCCCCCCCCCCAAAAAAAGGGGAAGGAGCCAACAGGGGGGGGGGGCGGGGGGGGGGGGGCAGAGGGATTTTTCCCCCCGGGGGGCCCCCGGCCTTTAAATAAATAAGTGGATCTCCTCAATTTATAGAAATTTAGTAAAAGTTAGATTTCGTAAACGCTTATGGAATTTTCGTAAAAATAACCGGGCTGCGCGGAAAAAAATCCCGATTTTCGCGATTCCCCTCGGTCGACCGCCCAAAAGGGGCGTATTTTAGCGGGCGAGGTAAACAATGGTATAGTAAAGCTCTATAAAGCGAACAACACTGAAATTTACTAGTTTTATAAAAATAAACTTGTGTGGAGGGTTTGCCGAAAAAAGCGAGTTTTTGGAACGTTTTTTTTTTGGGATAACCTGGATGCAAGCCTGGTCCTGGCCCCCCGCCGAGACCCATAAATTTTGCGGGGTGTCGAAAAAGGGGGCGTGAAGAGGTGGAACAGGGAAAGAACGGGGACAAAAATAGGACAGGAATTGAGGGAAATAGGATTGCAGCTAAACCTAAGCCTAAGTTTAAGCCCATGCATAAATAAAAATTACTTCTACAACAACAAATCGTACAAAAAAACATCAGCGCGGCCCGACGAGCACTTTCCGGGCAGTCCGCTACGCAATTAGGTGCAAAGTGGAAGGCGAGGGCTGAAACCAGTTCTTCGGCGCCGCCTAGTGCATGCTAAAAAGTGTTAGAGTTACCGTATACCTTGGTTCTAGGCTAGTTCTAAATTGTTAGGCTCACCTAAAGCTCACCTTTAGCCTAAGCTTAAGCGTAACCTAAGCGTAAGCCTAAACGTACGCCTAACGTAAGCCTAAGCCCAAAAACCTAAGCCTAAGCCTAAACCTAAGCCTAAGCTTAAGCTTAAGCCTAAGCCCAAAAACCTAAGTTGAAGCCTACGCCTCCGCCTAAGCCTAAGAATTTCAACACCTCTCCTTTTCCATTACTGAAAAGATTTTTGTCCCCCACTACTCTGTGAGTTTTCCAGGCCATTAGTGGACAGCGCATGGGGGCCTGTCTGCCTGTGTCCATCGTAGCGTTCTGTAGCGGTGAATCCATTAGTCTGCCCGCCAGACCGTGTCTTCAATCCACTCACAACACAGCCCCCATCCTATCCGTTATTTTCAGGGTCCCCCGAAAGGAGAGAACCTCCGAGTTGTGAAGCGGACAAAAATCAAACAGCCAGGGCTACTACGGTGGTCGGGGTGGAATTTGGAGGGGAACGTAGTAGAAAAATTCGCAAAACTTGTAATTTGAATTTTTGTGGAAAAATGAATGGGTTTAATGGGCCCGCGACGCGCAACGCCGTAATGGATTCCGGGAGTCCGCAGGGCCGTGACGCGGCGCGCGTCGCGTCTCGCGGGTGCAGCACCCAAAGCCAAAAATCCATATCCATACCTTGCCGGGCCCTTTAAAAGTAAATAAAATACGGAAACAGATTCCCTGGCGAGTTTGTCGCGCCGCGAGACGCAACGCGGATCCGTCTAATGGAATGGCGTGCGTTGCGGATCGCGATTCCGGCTAACCCGGAATCCATAGTCAAAAATCAATAGTCATGCCGTGTCCGCCCCTTAAATCGGCCCAATTTTCATGTTTTCGGTTTGCCTCTCACTCTCAAGGCCCAGGTTCGATCCCCGCGGGTGCAGCACTTTTTGATTTTTGACCAGGAGCTAGCTCTAACCTTGGAAGTTTTATGATTTTTCAGCGCTTCAAGCCCGATAAGCCGAGAATTTTACGAGTTCCAAGCCCGCCAAACACGCCCAGAATGCATCACCTTTTTGCTACACCCTTTTTTGGGGTTTCAGCCTAGCCTGGCCCGGGCTTTATCACTTCAATATCGGCCCATAAATCAATATTGAGAGCGGGCAGGAAGAAGCGGAAGAACTAATCCCCCCCTCCTCTCCACTTATCAATCGCCGAAGAGCATGCCTGCCGGAATAGGCCGAAAATCGCGGGGGCATTCCGATTGACATTTGGGATTCGGCTGTGGGTGCTACTTGATTTTGCCGAATCGTCGCCTCCGCTTATGGGGGCATGAAGCTGGAGGTCGGGCTCAACGAGTGCTTGCGGAGGATTAGGGTACGTTTCAAAGGTACGGGCAAGGGAAGGCTAGGCATTTTCTGGACTCTTAGAAACGATTTTGAAACGAGAATTTTTTCAATTCCCAGATATCTACCTTTTGCTAAATCATAAAATATTTTTAGTGAATTTTGTATTTTTCGACGACTAATAATTAATCATATCTATTTTTATTTATTACTTCTTTTTTTAACTTGGATTTTCCTTCTCCTTAAAATTTTAGACTTTTGCACTAGATTTAGTTTTATTTTTATTGGAAGAAGACGTTGGCGTGGCGCGGCGCGAGGCGCAGAAATAAAAACGAAAATGTGGAAATAAAATGGGTAATTTTTTTTTAATATGGGATGCTTTGTGCGTGTAATTTGGTAAAATTAAAAAAAAATAGGGGTAAATAAGTAAGTCAATAAAGCGCCTATTCCAAGCAATAATAATTTCTTTAGACAAGCGGTCGTGGCCTTCAACTGGTGATTGTCGTGCTGTCAATATTCTCCCTACTCTGCCTGCTCCGTCTCCAGGTCATCCAGAATTACTACTTACGCACCGATTTCGCGAACTTACGACTATACAGGGGACGCTCCTCCATTAGAGGCGATTCCGGTTTTAAAGGTAAAAACAAATTCTAAATAAATTTTAATTCTAGAAAAATTCAATTTAGGCAGGCCGTGTATCACGCCAGATACTATCAAGGATGACCCGAGCAAGGATTTTTACGAATTTAGCTTTGAAGGATCGAAAAGGATATTGCCAAAGTAAGCGAAGCCTGAGCTGAAGCCTAAGCCTATGCCTAAGCTTAGTCCTAAGCCCAGGCCTAGGTCTAAGCCTAAAGATAAGCCAAGTTTTGCGCACCTTTACTCTTTCAATCCCTGTTTTTAGATTCATATCGTTCACTGTCTCCCCCACCTCACCCTGCCTAATCCCCGAGGACAACGCCGTTTTCCAGAAATTCTGGACGCTGTCAAGAAAGATCGATTGCCGGAATATTGGTATCATTTCTATTGACGTCTGGCTTGTTAATTGGTGACAGAATTTCCAGAAGAAAAGGGCAAAAAGATATTGGGGGAATTACATTAATTTCCCAAAGACGGTGTGGGGGAAAACAATCCACTGGCTGGTATAACTAGAGCAAAATATGAATAAGATTATAATAAAAAGGAGATCAGATTTTAGAACTAAAAACAAGATAAAGATCTGATTTTTAGATATGAAGCGACCAACCCCACCGCCGAGGACCACGACAGATCCGGAATTGGGGACCGAAGAACGGACGACGGCGTGAGTTTTTAAAGCGCAAGATATAGCTTAAGTCTAAAGCTAATCCGAAGCCTGATCCTAAGCCTCACCTTAGCCTCCGCAATTCTAAGATGAAGCCGAAGCACAAGCGTAAGCCTAAGCCCGGGTCAAGCCTAAGTTAACGCCGCACGAAGCTCAGCTGACGCCTAAACTTAAGCCTACGTAAACACTACATAGACGTCAAGCTTGATCTCACTAAGAAAGTAAGCCTATACATTATCGCAATCTTAAGCCAAATCGTAAGTCAGCTAAAAAGCTACGCCTGAAAAATCTCGAAAATCAAGCTTCCTGTTTTGGAACTGCTTCTAGCGTGGTGAAAAATGATAAATACAGAATTCGAAAAATATCCCAGCTTTGCCAGAGTCCCGCAACAATTTTGTAGCAATTGCCAGATCAAAAACCTGTCCCCCCCCAATCGCAACAGGTTGTCAATTATTTTTCTAGCACCCGCCCGCCACTCGACCGCATCCATGATCATCCGCTTGTCGTTGCCGCCCGGAAAACCGCCAAAAGTATGTAGGTGGTGGCTAAATCGGCAGAGTGGGGGGGCGAGTTTGCGCGGATTAGCGCGCCCGAAATTCGCATCGGCAAATTTAAACGGCCGCTCGCGCTAGTCGAAATCATCGAATTTTGACTAGGGTGTGGTTGCGAGGAAAATTCCATTTTCAGGGCTAAATTTAGAAATTGAAAAAGTTTCTGGTTCATTAGCGGGGGGGGGGGGAAAGAGGGGGAAATTTTTCCTGGCGATACCCATATCAAATGTAAAGCCTTTTAATTGCATTATTCAGATCTAAAAAGCTCGTGGAAATTCTAAGAATTGCCGAGATTAGCGATTTTTTTTTGCAGGAGTATGAAATTGGTCAAAAACGTCGAAATTTTCAATTTTTTTGTAGGTTTCGCGTAATAAAAAAACTTCTAAAGACCTTTAAAAATGCAAAAAAAAAAAACCAAAAATTCCACATTTCAAGCCATTCGCGTCCCTTTAAAGATATCTGATTGGGGTCAAATTTTAGAAGACAACGACAATGTTCGCAGAGTGCCCCTGGAAGCGATCGCAGAAATCGTCTTCCTCCGCGACTTCATCCTCAACCACGCCATTACACCTTTGCTATTTTTTGGCGCTTTATTGGGTGAATTTTAGGCTGAGCCTCAGTTTGGCTTGGGCTGAGCATAAGCTTAGGCTTAGCTTACAAGCTTGGCTTAATACGCTGAAACAGAAGTGATTTTTAGGATGGTACCGCGAGTGCAGCATCATTCCGCACACTAACGACTTTGATTTTGCTATTAGGTGGGTAGGCTTAGGTTCTTGGCTTTGGCCTAAACTTCGGCCTGTGCTTAGGCTTGGTCTTAGGCTTAGGCTTAGGCTTAGGCTTAGTCTTACTGAGCCTTAGGAGATCAACATTTCTAACTTCAGAAGCGACGAAGTCCCCGACAGCTTCTTCGACGCCCTCGAAAATATGACAATTCCGTTGCGACCTGATCGACGTTTGGGCTTGGTATGTTTAACCAAGCTGCTTTAGAAGCCTAATCCAAGCTAGCTAAGTCACCTAGGCTACTTCTTTTCAGCGCAACGAATCCCTTGAATATACGGTGAAAAGTGTGAAACACGGGTTCCCGATTGATCTCTTTGTCCTCTACGATACGGAAAACAGCACCTATGCCCCGGGGCAGGGCCAACGCCTTGAGTCCTACAGATTCGTCTTTCCCAAGCAAGTTTCACGTTTTAAATGAATTAAGCGTTTTTAAGTTCATAATTAATTTTTTTTAGAATCCAGCCCGACGACATTTGCGCGGCGGAACTTTTGAACCATTTCTTCTACGTGCCCTGCCAAGTGGAACGCCATATTTTGGTATGGTATTTTAATTCATGGCAAATCGTTTTAAAAACTAAAATTATTAAAACTATTTTTAAACTGTTATTTAACTAACTATTTAAACTATGCGTTAGAAAATGACAAATTATTTCTAGACTGAACACGGCCCTCAATGGGCCACCGACAAGCCGACGAAGCGCTTTTCCTGGAATAACGGGGTGGCAAATGTCGTCAAGGTGGGAGAGAGAGAGGGAAGAGAGAGAGAGAGAGAGAGAGAGAGAGAGAGAGAGAGAGAGAGAGAGAGAGAGGGAGAGAGAGAGAGAGGGAGAGAGAGAGAGAGAGAGAGAGAGAGAGAGAGAGAGAGAGAGAGAGAGAGAGAGAAAGAGAAGGAAAGAAAAAAGAAAGAAAAAAGGAAAAGAGGGAGAAGAGAAGAAAAAAGTAAAAAAGAAAGAGAGAAAGAGAGAAAAAAAAAGAAAAAAAAAAAAAAAAAAAAAAAAAAAAAAAAAAAAAAAAAAAAAAAAAAAGAAAAAAAAAAAAAGCTAATTTTTTTAGTAAACTTTTTTTTAGATAAAAACCTACCCGCAAACGATGAAACCCGTGGTGCAGCATTATTTTGAAGAGGGATAATAAATCTTTTTCGACAGTAATAAAATGGCAATGCACAGAAAACTATACAGAGCACTGAAATCAAACTTTTAATGTCCGATTTTCATACCCTAATTTGCATATTTCTAGATATACATTTTCCGACAGCCTCCTCCAGACCGAAAAACCCGGCCTTTTGTGCCCATCCCCGCGGTCGCCTTTCAAAATTCACGGCTACCCCATCCTCACCGCGGCAATGTACTTTGCGGTTGGGCGTTTTGGCTTTGTTTTTTTTTACTTACAAGGAGATGGTCTCTGCTCGGAATCGAATTCGGATTTGAAAATTTGCACACTTATAGAGCTCGACGAGACAAATCGATTGGTGTAACTTTCAGCTGCTGATACAATAACCACGCCGAGTTATAAGCATTTTAAGTTTTTGCATACATTTTGTATTTTTCGGGCATAGCTTCATAGGCCTTCCCCGCCTGCCCATCACCATGGTCGGGTGGCCTAGTGGTGTAGTAGGCGTCCTCCGGGGAATCTAACGTGGGTTCGAACCCGCTCACGATTTTTATTTTTTGCTTTTTCGTCCGAAGGTTGCTCTTTGCTTTCTGAAGACCTTGAATAGCTTTTTACGCATTATTTTAACTCCTCTGGTGCGAAATGGCTAAAAAACATCTCTTTGAAAAAATTTAGATTTTTTTACCCGAAATGACTATGCCGGTCCCAAAATAAATTGAAAATTCAAAGCATATCAAAAATCGTGGAGTAAACGTAAATTTGGTAAATGGTGTGTTATCCGAACAAAAACTTTCATCCGCGAAAATTTTTTGGAAATGGTAGTCATAGGTCGGACAAGGGCTCGATGCTCAGCAAGAAAAATTTTTGCGGTGAAGTTCGATGTTGTCGGCCCATCAGTGGAGTTAAAATAATGCGTAAAAAGCTATTCAAGGTCTTCAGAAAGCAAAGAGGAACCTTCGGACGAAAAAGCAAAAAATAAAAATCGTGAGCGGGTTCGAACCCTCGTTAGATTCCCCGGAGGACGCCTACTACACCACTAGGCCACCAGACCATGGTGATGGGCAGGCGGGGAAGGCCTATGAAGCTATGCCCGAAAAATACAAAATGTATGCAAAAACTTAAAATGCTTATAACTCGGCGTGGTTATTGTATCAGCAGCTGAAATTTACACCAATCGATTTGTCTCGTCGAGCTCTATAAGTGGGCAAATTTTCAAATCCGAATTCGATTCCGAGCAGAGACCATCTCCTTGTTAGCTTACGTTCAGTCGAAGCCCCCGGATGACCCGAGCATCGGCTACAAGGAGGTCAAGTCGGGCTCCGGGTAGTTGGCTACCATCTTGAGCGTGACTTGCTTCTAGGAGAAGCCGAAAAGGGCGGAAGCACGGCCAGGACGAGTCCGAGTTTGAGAAGCGGGAGCAAAGGAGGTGCAGCTTATAGTCTGATACAGTTTTTAAAGTGAAGCCGAGCGCGTTGCGTCACGCGCGCTTCAAAATCCATAGGAAATCCATGCCTTGCCCGTCCCTTGACCCGCCGTTTCCAGGACCCGTCGCGCGGTCAGCGTGGCTCCTCCGAAAGATGAAATGGCTGCTTCGTAAGTTGGGATTGGGCTTGGCTTAGGCTTGAGCTTGGCCTGAGCTTAAGTTTTGGCTTCGGCTTAGGCTACAAGCCAACTTTTCCAGCGCCCTCCGCGGACAGCAGCTCGTCGACAAGGAGCTGCCGAACCCCACCTTCGAGCCGGTCAACCTCGAGAATTGCACCATGGGGTAGACGGCGTTATTAGGCCGGGATACATCACCTTCAGCGACAACATCTTTGACAAATCGCTCAAAAACGAGCCCTACTACCACGGCTTCATGCTGCCAAGCACACTCGAGTGGACCCTGAAGAGGGATGGGGACTTTATCGTCGCCCACATCATCCAGCATGTCGCTACTGAGAGGGAGGTAAGAGCTGGAAATCTCTCTCTCGCTCTGTCTCTCTCCGTTCAAAACAATCTTTAGCGCCCCTGCATCTGCGTCCAAGCCGGCACGGTGCAAAAGATCCAGCTCCGTTACTCGAAGGTAAACTTAAACCTAAGCCTAGCCTAAGCCTAACAAGGGAAGGGCACATGCACAGGTTGGAATTTCGAAAAACGCTCGCGGCTACCCCGGGGTAATCGACTACGGAGAACACGATGCTGTCGTCCGATTTTCCTGCCGAGGCTTGTGGACAGAGATACAGCACTTCCGGAAAATCATGATTTGCATGCGAAAAATTAGAATCCGGGGAAGCTTTATTAGGCTCTCCCATCGGTATGCAATCACCAGTCGAATGGCCGATTGGTAAGCAACTCGCTTGGTAGGATACTGACGAGGGTACGGATCCGCTCGTGGATTTTTCGTGTTGCTTTTTGACAAATTTTTTGCACTTTTCCTAAATGCAAATTCTAGAACCTTTCCTAAATGTGTAAAAAGAGACCTTTGTGGCCCTGTAATACGTCTAACAAGCAAAGAAAAACTTTTTCAAAAATTTTATTATATTGCAATTATATCAAAAATTATGCGGGAAAATTTTTGCAGAAGCCAAGCGTCACGCTCTCGTTTGGTTTTGTAGCACCTTATCCTGTTGCACGGCCCTGGCAAGTTGGTTAGACAGCGCTTTTATAAAAATTTTCCAGATATTTTGAATTTGATAAGCCGGTGGGTAGGGTGCCCGAAAGATCGCAAAAATAAAATTTTTGGAAAAGTTTTTCTTTGCTTGTTAGACGTATTACAGGGCCACAAAGGTGTCTTTTTACACATTTAGGAAAGGTTCTGGACTTGTGCAAAAATTTGTCAAAAAGCAAAACGAAAAAATCACGAGCGGATCCGTACCCTCGTCAGTATCCTACCAAGCGAGTTGCTTACCAATCGGCCATTCGACTGGTGATTGCATACCGATGGGAGAGCCTAATAAAGCTTCCCCGGATTCTAATTTTTCGCATGCAAATCATGATTTTCCGGAAGTGCTGTATCTCTGTCCACAAGCCTCGGCAGGAAAATCGGACGACAGCATCGTGTTCTCCGTAGTCGATTACCCCGGGGTAGCCGCGAGCGTTTTTCGAAATTCCAACCTGTGCATGTGCCCTTCCCTTGTAAGCTAAGCCTAAATCTAAGCCTAAGCTTCAGCTAAACCTAACCCCTCCCAACTTCCAGAACTCGAAATGGTTCGTGTCGACGCGTGAATTTGACAGTGTGGCTCAGGTTTGGGTCCTCGGTAGCTTTTACAAGTTTTTCCTCTCAGCTTGTCGCCCACTACCTGACATCCCGGGAGGCATTGACCAAAGAATCCAACTACGTGCTCAAGAACCCGGTCGCCAGGCCGGTCAGTGATGTTTTTTGCCCATTTTTTAGCATTTTTTTTCCAAAGCTGAATCCTCATCAATTTCCAGCACTGGATCCTCTGCAAGGACTTTGTGAAGCTCGTCGGGCGACTCGGCGCCGGCGCCTACGGCAAGGTGTACAAGGCCGAGACCACCGAGGGGCGCATCGTCGCCGTCAAGTCCATCAATCTGGTCAGTGCGCTGGGTAGTGAAAGCCCTGTTCATCTACAGAGTGCCAAAACCGTGGTTTTCAGGAGACGTGCAAAGACCGTGCCCGCGAGCAGTCGCAAAAGGCCGAATTCCTGCAGGAGGCGGCTCTCCACCTGCCCCTCAAGCATCGTCACATCATCGAGTTCATCGGCTTGGCTTCGTTGGCTGAGCCGCTCTTCTTCGTCATCGACTTTGCCCCCGGCGGCACCCTCATCAGGGTGAGGTTTAGGTTTAGGCTTAGGCTTGGGCTCAAGCTTCGTTTAGGCCTTAGTTTGGGCTTGGAACTTGGCTTAGACTTGGCTTAGGCTGCTTCACCTCGCAATTTTAGTACCTTCGCAAGAACGCGGGCCGCAACGAGAAGCAGCAGCTCGTCCGTTTTGTCACCGAGGCCGCAGCTGCTTATCGGTATTTTTCAAGTGTTCGCGTATTATAATACGGTATAAATATGATATTTTAACAATATTTATTATGCCGTAAAAAATTGAATATTTTTGATTTTTAAGTGCTTTTCAGTTTCCTCGAAAAGCACAAATACCTCCATCGCGACATTGCCGCCAGGAATTGCTTGTTGGGGAAGGATAATACGGTATCTATAACTTATCCGATTATGCCATTAAATTCAGGTGAAAGTCTCCGACTTTGGGCTGGCCGTCGTCTGCCATGAGGAGAAGATCGTCGAGCCGGGGCTGAAGTTGGGCATTCGATGGCTGGCTCCAGAGGTGGGCATAGATGGGGCGTGTCCAAAAACGCCCATTTTCTAGACGCTGAAAGCCATGGAATTCTCGAAAAAGACGGACGTGTGGGCCTTTGGCGTGATGATGTTCGAGATCTTCTCCGACGGGTCCGAGCCGTACACTGGTAACGAACGAAATGGCCGAGATTACGGTAACTACGGCACGGTTTAGGCAAGAAGGTGGCCGAGGTGCGACAGGGGCTGACGGACGGGTCGATGCTGCGCTGCCAAGTGCCTCCGAATACCCCACCCGACGTCAAGGAGTTGATGCAGTCGTGCTGGACGGAGGATCCGGCGCAGAGGCCCACGTTCAGGGTATGGAAACGAAGTCATGTATAAGGCGAAGTCAAGCCTAAGCGTAACCTAAGCCTAACGTAAACCTAAGCCGAAGTCTTAGCGCTAGCCTAAGCCTAAGCCCAAGCCTAAGCCTAAGCCTAATTTCCGCTCTCCAGGTGCTGCACAAGAAGATGAAGGCGATCCTGGGGGAGGACCCGAAGTCGACGACAAACTCGGTGATCGGCCAGATTCCCGACGAGACCCCGCCCCCTCCACCGCTCTCCGACGCCGCCAAGGAGCGCGACACGCCGTGCAATACGGCCGAAGGACGCTAGAGACGTGTGCAGCATCATCACCTTTAAAAGCACACTATCCCCCGGCTCTTTCCCTCGTTCCTCCCCAATTGTCTCCTCGCTCTCTGCCCCTCCCTTTCGCTCTCTCGCTCTGTGTCTGTCATGTCTTTCGATCGATCCAATTAATGTGATTTCAACGACGGGAATATCGAATAAATCGTTAAGCTTTTGTACCAGGGCTGATTAAAATTTAGGGTTTATTTTCATGTTGTAAATTTTTTCGAACTTTTTTGAGCTGCAAAAACCTTATGATTTTTTGAAAAATTGAAGTTCCACGCGTCAGCCAGCCCTCCTCCGAATTTCGTCCTGGACTCATTTGAACCGGCATGAAACGCTGACTTCGGGGTGCCAATTGGCTTGGCTGCAGCGTCCCGTTTTTGGATTTTACGATTCCTTGAAATTGTAGCTAGGCACCCGGCAAGCCACCCGCCGGCACTTTTCCAGGCCTAGCTGAGGCTGATCCAGTATTTTCAACACGGAATTGAATTTGCATCTGAAAGAGCACCCCGAATAGTGCCGAAAAAGGTTTGGCACGAAACCCGAGAGAGCTTGGTGAAGTTGCTAGGAATTGTTGAAGTGTTCACTTTTCGTCGTTTAAAGGCAACCGTTCACGACATCGATCTTTTTTGAAATTTGCCAAAGAGTTTCGAAAGATGCGTCCGTAGCGAAGTTTTGTGGGCCCTGAAGTGGATACTTTTTCCTGAAAAGCCAAGCCAAAAACATCTTTATTGAATAGCACAGCAACCGGAAGGCACGTTGAACACTGGGTTTTTCTTCGGAGAGTACATGGCGATTGTGATAAGGATAAAGCGAGAAAATATACGTTAAGAGGGGGCATAAGGAGGAATTGGCTATTGCTGAGGCTGCAGCGAGGCGTACAGGCGCTCAAGTGGGTCTTCAGATTCAGTCCTCTGGGCGGGCGGAGCCTCCTTGCGCGTGATGTGCTGACGAAGCTGGCCGAGGACTTCCTCCCTAGAAACAGTATTTCCGGTCCTTTGGCATTATCGGGGGAGGCCTACGCTTCACCCTATGCCCTACCTGCCCGGCTTCACGCGCTCTTTCACCGGAAACGGGGTGACGTCAAAGGGGTGGACGGAGCCTTGGGTGGACATGTCCATGCTGCCGGAGGTCCACGAGTCGGCCGACTGGCTGTTGCGTGCGTACCGCCCGGTGTCCCTGTAATGGTGTGTATGCGTAGTCAAAGCCTAAGCCGAAGCCTAAGCCTATAGCTAAGCCTAAGCCTAAACCTAAGCCCTAGCCAAGCCAACCCACCTCAGCTTGGCCCTTCGCAAAAAGTCCTTGGCCTGCTCGACGTCGCGCTCGAAGCTCGACTCCCGGCTCTCGGGCAGCACACCTCGAATGGGGGTAGACGTGGCGATCGGCTCGGGGCCGCCCATGAGCATCGTCGACAGGGAGGTCGCCGCCACCTCGGGGATGTACAACCGCTGCACCTCGGGAAACGACGGGCACCCCACCGGGCCGGTGATGTCCGTCACGAGCGAGGTGCGCGCGCCGCCACGCAGCTCCTCGGAATTCCAGTTCATGTAGCGGATGCTGGAGTCGCGCGAGGATAGGCTGGAATTTTGGGCTACTGTACGGTAAGTGGGAACTTGGGAAAGCGGGAACCAAGCCTAAGCCCCAAGCCTTACCCGGAAAGCAAGCCAGCGGTGCTTTGCGAGGACCGCTGGGCCGGCTTCCTCCGGAATTCGAGCTGCAGGCTGAACGTGTCGCCGTCGCCGGGGCACAGCTCGCTCCGGGCGAGCTCGAACTGTCGAATTTCAGGGTGGTTTCGAAAGCGGAAAACCTACCTCGTCGAGGTTCATTGGCCAGCCGTTGTGAATGCTTTTTCGCAAGAAATGTTGTTAGGGGTTTGGCGGATATGTAAATTAATTATGCAAAGTAGATGGACAGATCGAGAAAGCGAGAGAGAGAGAGAGAGAGAGAGAGAGAGAGAGATCTGGTATGCTAGTAGTATTTTTGATATGTTTCTGTCGAGGCGGCGATGTTTTTTAAGTAAAATATTTTTTTATACACGTTTCGAATAGACACACAAAATAAAAGAAGTGAAAAAGGTCAACACACTAATGGGAGGGCTTTACAGGGGGCATTCGCTGATGTTGATTGCTGTCGAGGCATCGGATGGCTGACGGATGAGCCGGGGACCCAGCTAAAAAGGCTGATTAATGGGCTTATGCATATCCTAAGCCAGACCTCGGCCTAAGCTTAAGCCTAAGCCTAGCCCTAACAAGGAGTCGCTTTTAGGTGCTTTTGGAGTTTCGGGACGGGACCTAGCTAGTTCGATAGAGAAAAAAATTCTGAGCAACATGCCATTTTCAAAAAGTGCTGATCGATATAGGAATTCTAGAAAATTTAATTTAAAGTTCACGATTTTTTGCTAGTTTTCGAGTCCATTTCCTCGGTTCGCGTCGTTGTCGGGGCTGGGCCGGGCACCATTCATAACCCTCCGCCAAGGCGTCCATCACAGGTTGCATTGGCGTATTGGTAACGCGCTTGCTTACCAACTTTTTAACATTTTTTGCCTCGGGTTCGAATTTTCGCGCTGGCTAACCCTTTGCTTTTTGTTTCTTGAACCCGTTATCGGTGCATAAAATTTTAATTAGCAAAAAGCAAAGAGTTAACGATAAATAAGAATCGAACTTGTGGCAAAAGGTAAAAAAAACTTCGAAGGCCAACGCGCTAGCCACTTGGCCATGCCTTGGACGGGATCCAAGACGCGTGAAGTCTTCATGTGGCAGGGGCGCTCGAATCACCTCAAATCACCACAAGGGTGCCGAGACCGGGAACATTTTTAATTAAATTGAATTTTCTAAAACACATTTATCGATCAGCACTTTTTGAAAATGGTACGTTGCTCAGAATTTTTTTCTCTATCGAACTAGCTAGGTCCCGTCCCGAAACTCCAAAAGCACCTAAAAGCGACTCCTTGTAAGCCTCAGCTTGCCGAGTCGCTTATATCATCCTTTCCCGTCCCTTTCAGCCCTCATAATGACAATGCTATTACCTCAACCATTCTCACGCAGCCGTGAAGACCCTCAGAATGGATGGAGTCCGACTCGTAGCCGCCTGAAAATTTTGGTATAGAGGGCAGAGTTATAAAAGAAAATATTTCTCCTATGCTATTGTAATTCAAAGCAAGTTGATGCCATCGTAAGGGGGCTGGAACCCAAAAACTGACCAATGAACAGCGTCTTGTAGACGTTCAATTGTTCGGAGGTGCCGGGTGTAACCGTGGATACGGTAGTGTCACCATTGATTGCCATTCGGATCTTTCTCTTTTCCCTGAAAATTTTGGGGATAAGAGAGCGAAGGAGAGAGAGAGAGAGCGAAGGAGAGAGGGAGAGGGAGAGAGGGAGAGGGAGAAAACGAATTCCTACCTGAAGACCTGGACAGTAGTCCAGCGATGCGCCGGGATTACGGTAGGATGGGTGAGCTCGGAGATTCCGGATCCGAGGTTCGTCTCAAAGCGAATTTTTCGCTCGCGGGTTACCGTCAACTTCAAGAAGTCTCCGGAATCTTCTTCTGAACCTGCGAAGATGAGGATCTGAAAAATTTGAAATTTTATCTGTTGAAGCCGATGTCCAAGTTGAGCCTGAGCCTAAGCCCCAAGCCCAAGCTAAGCCTAAGCTAAAGCCTACTCACCTGACTCTCCGTGAACTCGTTTGTCTCGTTGGCCAGCTTAAACTCGACGACCAACCGCAAAGCATCGCCCGTGATGCTAAAAGTTGACCCTTCTACACCGGGAAAAGTCCACTCACTGTTGCATATAATCGTCGCTGCTCAACTCCAGATATGATTGACCCCCGAAATGCATCGCCTCTAGAGAGTTGGTGGTGTCTGGAAAGGGAAGCCTGAGGGTGAAAACTCGAATGGTCACGGCCCCTTTAAGCTCGCTTTGAAAGCTTACTTTGGGCGCAACTCTTGCCAAACGTCGGCCATTGGCAGAGACAGACGAAGCGGTCGTGTCGGGCTGCACAGCCACCCGGGCAGCCGCTTCCGGCACAAGGGTCTGAGCCGCATTCACTAAAGGAAGAGGTTCTTTAGCGGTCTCTATTTCTCTCTTGCACTTTCGCGCGCTCTTTCTCTCTCTCTCTCTCCTCTCCTCTCTCTCTCTCGCTCACTCGCACTCTGTTTCTCTCTGTCCAGCTCTCTCTCGCTCTCGCCCTTTTTCTCCATCACTCTGTCTCTCTCACCCGCTCTATCTCTCACTATCCAGCTCTCTCAAACTCCCACTCGCTCTCGCTCTCTCTATCTCTCTCTCTATCTCTCTCTCTTTCTCTCTCTCTCTCTCTCTCTCTCTCTCTCTCTCTCAATTGCCTACCGTGTCTCCACAGCGGGCAGCTCCCCTAGATGCTGATGATGCCCATTTACAACCACCTGAAATTCAACGAATTTTCGGCTCAAACCCCAATTTAAGGATCAAGCTCAAAGCTTACCCTCTTAATACAACCATGAAAACCATGAAGAGCCAGCAAATGAGCCGGTGTGGCCTCATTTGGATGCCCAAGCGTTGCCAGTCCCTTTAAAATGGCCATCCTTCGCGGCGGACCCCTGGCAGAGTGGACTTCCGCTTCGACCCACGATTGGCGATCAACCTGAAAATTTAGCTGTTTTTTTTCAAGCTATTCAGCGCTCTTCGTTGCAAGTACTGCCCCGGGATTGGCCTCGTTTGCTAAAAAGTGCCCCGGTCCCTCCAAATCTTACCTTGAGGAGGATGCCCTTCCCGGAGCGCCACACCTCCGCCTTGTGCCAATTATGGAGTGAGACAACACTCTCCGACCTGAAAAAAGGCAGAGAGAGAGAGAGAGAGAGAGATGAGCGGGAGAGAAGAGATAAAGAGCGATAAATCCCACCTCAACGCCACCGCGTCCACCCCCATCGACGCGTGCACGTTCACGAAGCCCTCGTCGAGCGCGAGCACCACGTACCGCTCCGCGTCCGACCATGTGAAAATGACGCCCTGAAAAGCGTATTAAACGACGTCTTCCTATTCCTTTTTCCTGACCTCCCAACCCCTTTAAAAGTCTAGCAAGCCGCTGCTTACCTGATTTTTCGACGGCTTAAAGTAGAGCACGAGCTCCAGATAGTCTTCGATGTCTTCGGGGAGATTTAGGGTGACTCTTGAGTTGCCGGAGAATTCGACAATTCGGAGGGGGGATGGTGAGGAGGCTGAAAATGACCCAAGTTAGGTCAAATTTGAAAACATAAGCCTAAGCCTAGCCTAAGCCTAGGCCTAAGCCACCTTAGCCTAATTTGCATATTTTCACGGACCCTTTTTCTCAACTGACCCCCTAGCCGCCGTCCCGCTTTCCGATCAAATTTGCTGCGCGGGTTGAAAAATTGGATTGCGCCCATCTCCCGAGCTTTTTCTTGCCCTACTCCCGCGCAACCTTCAGAAAACCAGGCTTTTAGAAGAAAAGGATTACTGTTGAAAAATATCTGCTCTTGCTCTGTCTCTCTCGCTCTCTCTCGCTCTCACTCTCTTTCTCACTCTCTCTCTCTCTCTCTCTCTCTCTCTCTCTCTCTCTCTCCTCAAATCCTGAAATGCCAGAGGCCCTTCAAACGAAAAATACTAGAATGTTTTCGCCGGGCAGAAGCAACCACTCTGAATGGAATAGAATATTCTGGTTTGATGGGCCCCGCGGGTGGAAAGGCCCGCAAAAACAAATCGGGAAGTCGACTGGCTGAAAGACTAAAACAAGCCTAAATCCAACCCAAGCCTAAGCTTAAGCCTGAGCCTAAGCCAGGTCCAAGCCAGGGCTAAGCCTAAGGATTTATAAACGAGACTACGAGACTCAAGCTTGCTAAAACCAACCATTTCTGTTCAATGACGTTTCCTTGTGATCATTGCCCATAAGGAGCACGTGCTCGGCTGAGATCTGCTTCTCCACCGGCTTCTTCGGCTTGGCGGGCAGCTGAAATATTTTGATGCAAAAATGATATTTAGGCTTCACCTGGGCGAGGAATCGAGGCTTCGGCCGGGTGGGTTTGTAGAGGAAATCATCTAAAAATTGATAATTATATTATGATTAAGGTTTTAACCAGGCTAATTTGTCAGCAAGAGAGAGCGCGAGAAAAAGAGAGAGAGAGAGTGAGCGAGAGAAAGAGAGAGACAGAGAAAGTGAGAGAAAGAATTACTTTTAACCCTCATCAAAACTTATTCAACCCCTTTAAACCCACGTACCCAAATCCCCGCTCAAATTCAAACTCCGAAAGCTGTTCTCCAGCAAAAGTCCATAGTAGTCAAACGGAATCGTCGAGGCCAAAGGGCACAATATAGACAATAATGACACTACCCAGGCTACCGTATGCATCGCAGTCAAGAGTAGCGCCCCGGAAAATCTGGCCCTGGACCCGGGGCCTAGGGGCGGGCCCACCATGGGTCTCCCCAAAGGGGCACCGAAAAAATGGACGTGACCAGGGTCTTCTCGCGGAAAAAGAGCTGTGAAATGGGCCCTCCAGCAGCACATTTGGCCACATCAACCCCCACTAGGGCCTAGGAGGGGAGCCCAGAAAAAAAACAATTCTAATTTAACGGACACCCCGGAGGGAGGGAGGCCTCAAAAAGTGGCACCGGAAATGGGGGAGAGTAAAGCGGAAATTGTATCAGGGGATTAAAGGGAACGGGAAGGGGCAGGGGTTAAAATCGCTATATCTCCCGTTCTCTCGCTCTCTACTTTATCTCGCTCATGCTCACTCTCTCGCTTTCTCTCTCCATCACTTTCTTCATCGATCTCTCTCTCTCTCTCTCTCTCTCTCTCTCTCTCTCTCTTCTCTCCTCCCTCTCGTTCTCTTTCTCTCTCACCTGAAGCTCCAGTCTTCAATACAATCTCCTTTATCGTCAACGTCGGCGCGGGTGGGGCCTCTTCAGAATCCTCCGACTTCTCCGTCACCTTTTCGGTCGTTAATCCCATCGGAATACTCTTCACGGTAGTGGGCGGGACTTCAGTACAGTATCCTAAATCAATTAGTCACTTTACAGCGTCTAATTTGCGTTTTTCCTCAAAGAATCTCTGCTAGCCCACCCACCCAATTGCTCCCTGTTGGCGGCCAAATTGACGCCGGTTCGGGTGTCCAGGTGAAGGCGGCCGTTGATTTCCACCTGGAATTTTTGGGGTGGCTGTCTCCCTCTCTCTCTCTCGCTCTGTCTCTCATTAGTCAAATGACAAATGTCTGTATAGAAAAATCGAGCCTAATTAGGACCAACCCTCCGGACGCAGCCTTCGATGCCGTTCGACGCGCCAGAACGACCTGAAATTTGGGAATTCGCAAAAATTTTAATAAAAAAAAGAGAGCGAATTATTATAGAGATATTCAAAATGTTAATCGATGGCGAAAAACAATCGAAAAAATGTCTAAAAACCGTTTTTACCTTCCAAAAAGTCAATGTCCACGGGGGCTCCTCCCAAAAAGACGGCCTTGTCGACGCTGATCCCTTTGTAGTGCTGGAAAAAAGTTAGGTAGTTTTCTGAGCCAAGCCTAAGCGAAGCCCAAGCCCAAGCCTAAGCCTAAGCCTAAGCCAAGCCGAAGCCGAAGCCTAAGCCTAACCTAAGCCAAGCCCAAGCCCAAGCCTAAGCCTAAGCCTAAGCCAAGCCCAAGCCTAACCTACCTTGAACTGCTCGGTCCTGTCGACCATCTTCTGCCCCCTATCCGCCTTCATATCCGAGTAGTCGCAGAACTTGCGGTGCACGGTAAGAGAATGCCAGGTGCCGCTTTTGAAGGGCCCTCTAAAACGTATTACAAATGTATAAAAAATAAAAATTAAGCTAACCTGTACAAATCCTCGATCGCCCCTTCGCCACAATCAAATCTGCAATTTTTCGCTTGAAATAAGTTGTAAAATTCTTACCGTAATATAATATTCGGAGCCTGGAAGACGATGGAGAAGAAATCGTCGCCGGCGAATTCGCCAGCAAACAGGAGAATCCCGTCGGCTTGGGAATTTAACCTGGAAATATAGAAATAAAAAGTTTTCTAAAGTTTTGATCGTTTTTTATCGACTGGAGTGGTCTACCAAGCATAAGTTTAGGCTTATGCGCACGCGTCCTAGGCGCAAGCATAAACTTCATCATAAGCCTCGGCCAACGCCTCAGCCTAAGCCTGAGTCTAATCCAAAACCTGGCTTGGAAAACTTGAGAAAACTTAATAACGCTATTCTCAAAAAATCGACTCCTAAATGCTGAAAAACTTACCGAAACTCGATCGTCACGTTCGACTCCAGGTAGAACGAGTCATCCGCCGGTAGCTCGGCGTAGTTTTTGCCTTAACAAAATAAGGTTCAACTTTTTGGTTTAAATTTTTTGATTTTCATTAAAGTAATACTGGGTGTCCCAAAAAAAAGCACCCCCCTCTAGCGGTCCGTGGTAAGCTCAGATCAGGATGATTTTTATACCATTCGAAAGCCCGCGAAAAGGCGAGAAAACAAGCGGGCTTCATTTTCTAAGATTTCTTCTAATTCGTCCGATATTCAGCGTTTTTCTAAAAAAACAGGTATCTTTTCAATAGGAATTTCGCAATTAGCATGCGGATCTCGCGTAAATCTGCCGTTTTCATGGACTTTGGAGGTAAAATTCGCCAATAAAAATACATAATAAAGAAAATGAACCCTCCATGTTTTCTCGTCTTTTCGAGAGCTTTCGATAGATACCTAAACGGCGATAATCGGACAAGTCTGCGCGCCGCTAGAGGGGGGTGCTTTTTTTTTGGGACACCCTGTAGTCTTAGCCCTACCATTAAAGCGTAGAGGCGGCTCCTTGTCGATGGGCAGTAGCTGAACAATGTCATTTTGGGCCGGTGTTGTTATCTTAAATTTGGTTTTCAGGGTCCAGTTGTTGAAGCCAACCCTCGGCGAGTCGGTCAGCCGCTCGGTCGGACGGTCGCGTGCCGTGCTTTTGGTGGCGTTTACTGAAAAGGCGAGTCAGTCTGGATATCTCTCGCCCACTCGCGCTCTCTCTCTCTCTCGCTCTCTCTACTTCTTATCTATAAAATTTTCAGGGAAAAGAGAAAGATCCGAATGGCAATCAATGGTGACACTACCGTATCCACGGTTACACCCGGCGCCTCCGAACAATTCCACGTCTACAAGACGCTGTTCATAGGTTCCTTCTCTCACTCTCTCGCTTTCTCTCTCCTCAACTCCAATACGTACATCTACACGACACCCCATCATCATCAAGGCTGTGATCGTTGAAGCAGCCGCACTCGTACGTCTCGGGCGATATCGCCAGGCACAACTGCTCGCAGATGACGGCTTGGTCTCGGCATTCGCCTGAAAAAGTATAAATTTAGACGGTATTTGACGATGCCAAAAAGGTTTTTTTTGAGAAAGAGAGCGCGAGAGTGGAGAGAGGAGAGGGATAGGGAGAGAGAGCCAGAAAGATATAGAGAGAGTGAGATAGAGAGAGCAGATTTTTTAAACTTTGATATTTTTTTCGTAATTTCCCGTTTACCCTTCAACCCCCCGCTGTCCTTAGGGCATTTAGGCTAGCTTCGCGGCCCTGGGGGCGTCTGGAGTGACCCAATCCATCACTCGGCCCGGCCCTCATTTCATATAAATACCCCCGGCCGCTTCAACGAGCCCTCCATATATTCGGCGGATCGTATTTCATGCGCTCGTGCCGGTGCAGGCCCAAATTTACGCATGTCGTGTTTTTAAAGACGTAGTGAAGGCATTTTTAGCCTGGGCTGAAGCTTGAGCCCGAACCTCAAGCTCCTCAGATGTGAGAAGATTGGGGGTATCACGCTTCAAAATGCAGAAAAACCAAGCGTAAGCCTAGACCTAAGCCTAAGCCTAACCCTATTCCTAAGCCTGACCTAAGCCTACGCCAGGTTAAGCCCTAGCCTAAGCATAAGCTCAAGCCGAAGCCCAATTAAGCCTAAACCTAAGCCTAAGCCCAAGCCTAAGCCCAAACCTAAGCCTCGGCCTAAGCCCAAGCCTAAGCCAAAGCCCAAGTCTAACCTCTAAAAGCTTTCAGCAAAATCCCCCGGATCCCCGTTCCGCAAAAATCCTCCCAACGCCGGGGTGCTAGCGGGCGGGTGCAGGTATTCAGCGAGGATTTCCCCATTCCGCACGGACGCTCCCCGGGAGCACATAATTACTCAGTACACTGGAAAATGTAGGGGGATGGAGGGGAAGGGGGAAGGGCTATGGATTTTTGGGGTTTAAAGGGGTGGTGACAGCTAGTCTCTGTAGCTCTCTCTCCTTCTGTCTCTCTCTCTCACTCTCCCGCTCTTGGCCCTTGTTGACCCCCGAAACACCAAGAATTTCAAGAAAACCCTTCCGGGCCTCAGCTCGCCTCGAAAATTGGATAATTCCCCTTGGATGTGTAGCGGGGGGCACTTTGCCCGGCTTTTGCGTCCCCTATTTCACACCCAAATTGCGTGACTTTGCGGCTAAGAAGTAAAGAGAAGTGTTGTGGATTAAGAAATTGGTTCGGCAGCAATTTGGCAGGCTAGAGAGAGGGGAGAGCGAGAGAGAGAGAGAGGGAGAGAGAGAGAGAGAGAGAGAGAGAGAGAGAGAGAATTATATGGAAGCTAGCAGAGACCATTTAGGAAACCTGCCGGGTACGAAATTTTATTCGAGGGCAGTTAGGCAAGCTAACATCGTTTCTTTGGGAATTCAGGGCCTAACTAGCAGTGGTTCTTGAGGAAGCTCGGAGCCAACTAGCAGAAGGTTTTGAGGAAGGGCCAGCTAGCAGGTATCATTAAGGAAGGAATGCCAGGCAAGCTAGCGTAGATCCTTGCGGAGATTTGATTCACGGGCTAGGTAGCTGAGACCATTGGGCCAATCCGTTGCTTTCTTTTCCCTTAAAACTCACCTGCTTCGCCCTCTGTTTGAAAAACCTTGGCCCCTGAGCAAGGTGAGCCTCGGATTCGGGCCATTGAGCCCGCGGGGCCCTGGGCCTAAAATTGGATTGGGTGTCTTGTTGTGGGGCCCGTTTTGAAGGCTCCCAACTTTTTTGCGGGTCCCTTGAAAGGGGTATGAAAGGGGGATCTTTGAGGAAAAGGAGGACCCATGCACCTAGTCCCGGATGGGTGAAGCATACACACAAATACACTCGTGGAGACACTTTCATGCATCGGTAAGATCCTCTTGGGGTGGATCAGTTAGGGAGAGAGAGAGAGAGAGAGAGAGAGAGAGGGGGGGGGGGGAGGGAGATAAAGAGATAGAGAGAGCGAGAGAGAGCGGGAAGAGAGATACAGAGGGGGAGACAGAGACAGAGAGAGTGAGAGTGGGAGAGAGAGACAGAGAGAGTGAGTGGGTGAGAGGTGGGGAGGAAGAGCGTGAGAGAGAGGGGGAGAGAGACAGAGAGAGTGAGAGTGGGAGAGAGATAGAGAGATAGCAAGAGTCCGGAGAAAAATGCATCTTGACGTTTTTTTTGTTCTCTTTTCGATGCTAATGACCAGCATGGGTGGATACAGGCTTCACAGAATAGCTTGCCTCATGTTGGCCTTTTTTATGCCTCTAAAATGCACAAAAAAACTGCTAATGTTTTTGGCGCGGTTCGCAAAACGCCAACGAAGCTTTCCAAACTTCGAAAACATCCGGGCCCTATTTCGTATTACGTTGTCCGACTTTCAGCGTTCCTAGGATCCCCTCGAAACTTTGCCGAGCCCCCTAATCGAGGGCCTTATGGCGCGCGGAATTTAGGAACGCATGAGGGATGGGTCAGATAATCATATCCCCCCACCCCCACTCGGCCACTGAAACCCATTAGGATTTGGGGTGGATGGGGGGCCCTTGAATATGCAATGGAATGAATGGGTTCAGCGGGAGGAATCGGAATTTGAACTTATGGGGGTTTTTAAAAACGAGCTTATGCATAAGCCGAGCTAAACCTAAGCCTAAGCCTAAGCAAAGCCTAAACCCAACCAAGCGTAAGCCTAAGCCTAAGCCTAATCCAATTGCATTACTCAAACTTCAGTTCCTAAATACAGTACCCAAACCCAATACAACCTCCAAGGCTTTCAGGAACGTCAGACCCCCTATCAAATCCAATTCCACTTTTCCACAAGTTCCGTCAAAATACGCGAAAACATTCAAAGCGCTGTCAGTGGGTGGACACGGACCCGACAAAAGCCCAATTCGATTCGCCTTGAACTCGTTTTTTTTGCTTGGGCGTGTATGTGTGTTCGCCATGCCTCCTTGAGTCCTATTTGGCAACTGGCGGCTGCAAAAAATGGGATGAAACAAACTGGTTTTCAAATTCCCTAAATTTGCACCCGGGGGATGTCGCGGTCAAGTGATGGATTTTTTTGGTGAGAAATCACGTGCACCGGATTAGAATTGGAAGAATAAGGAGGCGAATATCGCTTAGAAGATGACTTAGGCTTTGGCTAGAGTTTTTCCGTTTTTCCTAGTGCTTCTAAACTTCCAAAGTGTGTTTTTATTCTCACCCAACTCTACTGCCGCCCCAATTCCGATGATTACTCTTGACGCGCCCCCAGGCTAGCTCTCAAATTGCAAAAAAGCGCAAAGCCGGGGGGGGTGGACGACGAAAACTACCCCCCACATTTCGCCTAGCAACCGGCGTGGATACACGAATTTTGAGGGTGGCCGGAAGGACGGGGGAGGAACACCTTGCAGGGCCGCAAAAAATAGGGACAAAGCCGGGGAGTCATTTTGGGAGGTGGAGAGGGGATTAAGTTTAGGTGGACGGGGGGGGGGTGAGGGGAGGAAAAGACGACTTTCCGGTGGGTATATGGGTTTTAGGGGGTAAGAAATGATACTATATTTTGAAAAAAAGTGAATATGTAAGTCGAGGGCTGAGGTTAAGCCATAGCCTAAGCCCAAGCCTAAGCCTAAGCCCATGCTCAACCTAAGCCTATGCCTAAGCCCATGCCTAAGCCTATGTCGATGCCTAAGCCTAGGTCTAAGCCCAAGCCTAAGCCAAAGCCTAAACCTAAGCCTAAGCCTGCCGGAGCCTAAGCCAAGCAAGACCAGGTAAGAATATAATTTGTGACAAAAATAATATTTTTTTTACCAAAAAACCAACCCTGAAAAACCGTTGCGCCTCGCACGAACGGCCCGAAGGCGATGAGCAACGACAGCAGATGGTACATCTTGCAGAAAATTCGTTGAAATAATCGAATAGTAGAGTTTTATTATTTTTCCGGGCCGTCAACTCGCATCATCGCGGAATGGAAGGGGGTGGCGGAGCGTGGATTATGGCCCTGAAGGGAGACAGACAGACATACACACACAGACAGACGGATACTTGGTGCCCCCAGGCCACGCCCCCTTTTGCCCCGGCCATTCCGAATGAATACACAATTCCGGTCAGGCTTCTCGGGCAATAGGTGGGTATTCAGGTAGCGGAGGAAAGAGAGAGCAGAGAGAGAGAGAGCGAGAGAGAGACAGAGAGAGAGAGACAGAGAGAGAGAAGCTCAAGCAAGCAAAATAAAGTCAAAGAGCAAGAGAAGTAAAGTGGTAGAGCGAGATCGAGCTAGAAGAGAGAGAAGAGAGAAAGCGAGAGAGGGAGAGAGAGAGAGAGAGAGAGAGAGAGAGCCAGATTGAAAGAGAGTAGACGCTGGAGAGAGCTAGATATAATTTTTTCGCAACAACTAACAAAGGTAACTTTTTTCTCAATTTCGATACCTTTTAAAGGAACCAGAAATTTACCTTTCTAAATTTCCACCTCCTGCCACCCGTTTACATCAAATTTCTGCCTCGGGAGATCCATATTTATAAAAAACCTGCCGAAAAACATTTCAGGAATCCACGAAAATCCCCCTTTACACTATCCGCCCAACACAATCAACAAAAAGAAAAAGTTGCGCGCTCGAATCTGGCTGTAATCTAAATGGTAAACAGGCGATGGGCGGAGGCTATAAAAGGAATAGATATTGGGATTTTTCTTGATTTTTCACGTCTTAAAATACTCCAGTTCTCAAGCCTAACCCTAAGCCTAAAACCAAAGCCAAATCAACGCCTAAGACTAAGACTAAGCCGAAGCCGAGGTCCAATCCCAGTCCTAAGCCTAACCTAAGCGTAAGCCTGAGCCTGAGCCAAGCCTAAGCCTAAGCCTAACCCTTGGCATCCTTGAAGTGTCCTTTAATTTCCATCTTTCCTATTTCTTTCATCACCCCCGGGCGGCAACAATAAATTGAGAGAAACGGCCTTGACACTCAAAAACAGGCAGCCCTATTTATCGCCGAGAAAACCGTGTTTCCATTTTTTCAGCTCGAAAAATTGACCATTTTCGAAATCGCCTTTATTGTAGCCATGCGGTGTTTGCTAATTCTTGCCCTTGCTACCGTGGTCACCGGCGACAGTATGACCCGAACCATCACGCTTCATGGAAATGAGGATCTGGGAAAGATTTTGGAGGAAACGATGCCGAAGGTATGAGTCTTGCTCTTCTAGAACCTTGAGGTTAAGTTCAAGCTTAAGTCAGGCTTGAGCCTAAGCCTCCTAAGCCAAGCTAAGCTGAAACCCAAGCTAAGCCTAAGCCTAGCACTTTTTTTCAGAAATGCACGAAAAACGGCAAAGAATACGAAGTGAACGAGGAGTTCGCTTCCGGCCATCTGCGATACAAGTGTGGAAAGTATGGCGTGTACACGATCGAAGGTATCTTTGAATTAATATAAACTATTTGATGATAGTGCATCGTAAGAAAACGTTTAATATAAGCTAAATAAGTTTAATAAGTACAAACTACAAAATATAGGCTGTCGAACTGAGAAAGGCCACGATATGGCCGTCGGGGATCGGCATGTTGACGACAATGTTTTGTCCCAGTGTTTTAAGGTTAGTGGTTTTGCGCTCTGTGCTATAACAAAAGTGTTAAAATTGTCGAAAAATTTTGACTTTTTTCAAAACAATGATGAAAATGGACCGGAATTTCCAATTTTATAAGTTTTTCTAAAATTTTAGCGATCAGAATGTATAAAAAAAACTTTACAAAAGTGGTTACACTCCATTACGATGTTTTACTAGATTAAAATTGCTAAATTTCAGTTTAGTTTTTGTTCGTTCCAGAAAGGCGGCTCCATCTACTACCGCACCACCGTCTGCGGCACGATGGGCATGCCGGAATGCGATTCTATCAAGCCGGTAAGTCCCTATCACGTTTTATTGACTTTCTATAACCAATTCCAGAGCCCTATTCCTTCAACTAAAACTGCAAATCCAAAGCAAAGGCCGGTCAAACCCAAAAAGCAATCCAAAAACCGAAAATTCGCACCGAAATTGGCAGCAAAACAGGCTCAAAATCCAAAAATGAAGCCAACTCCAAAAACCGAAGCTCAACTATTCGCAAAAAGCAAGCCAAGCCAAGGGAATAGTTGTATAAGTAGCGTATCGGAAGCTGAAGCTTTCCCAAAAGTTTCGATAACAAAGATGATAAAGGTTGTTAAACAGGTAAGTAAAATCAACGAAAAATTTGTTTCCTCGGCTTATTACTTCAAAAAAGGGTAAAATAGTTACACGGTTAATTTAAATCGTTTTAAAATAGTTACAAACATTGTATTTCCTAAATAAACTTCCATAATTTCAGGATAGCCCACTGATGGGCTCTTCCGGAATCCAAGAATCCGGCTCGGTGTCGCGCACGCTCACCACTGGCGATTTGAAGAAGCTTCCTGATGTAATTTAGAGTTTTTGTCCTACAATCTCTTATATATAAGCTCTTATATATATATCCGTAATAAAAACGATAAGTTGAATACTGTAGATCTTCCTATAGATGGAAATCTTTTTTTCTATAAATAGCGAAATGTAGTGTTTTTAGAGTTTGTGTTTTTATTCCTAGCTATATTTCGAGTAAAAAGAGCATCTAAAAACTTGTAAACATTTGGAAAATTCGCAAATTCGGTCGAAAAATCAATATTTTTGTATTTTTATTCGAAAGCCTTGTATTATTTATTTTAGCAAAATTGGAACTAAAGACGTTTGTTAACCCTCCTGATAATGCAAAAGAACCGATTAAAAAAACGCTTCCTTTCAGGCCCAGGGTCTCCCGTTCGGCTGGCATGTGCTCGAGGAGAAGAAGAGCAACGCCCCGAACACGAACGTCCAGCTGACGTCGCGGACGCTCATCTTCAACCCGACACAATAATTAATAAACTTTTAAACTTTCAGATTAACATTTCTACAAGAGCGGTTTATAAAACAGAAAATACGGCAAGAATAACAATATAGAAGACTATCTTTATTCGGGAAAAAGAAAGTTCAGGAATTTTTTTGCTTCGTTTAGCGGGCTGAACGTTGGCTCTCGACGCTCAGGGTTCTCGATGTGTCCGACTAAAAAAGAAAAATGATGAATTTTTAACTAAAAATTACCGCCTGAGAAGTGCTCTTATTTTTGCGAATGGAGCTCTGGTAGAGCTTCTCGTCCTCGATTCGCTTTTTGCGGAAGTTGGCCGAGACTTGGATCTACAAAAAAATAACTATATAACTGGATTCTATGAAAAATACTATTAAAATACCCTTTATTACGTTACAAGGCATATCTAGAGTTAGAAGAAAAAATTTCGTCCCCCGATACTACAAAAGCACCTAAAAACAAGAATAATACGAAAAAGAACACCTACTCGTTTGATGGTCATCTCCATATTAGCGTCGACGACCAGCGAGGCGCCCATGTTCACGCTATCCGCCTAAATTTATGGGGTGCAAAAATTGACTTCATGCCCACCTCGGTGCCGCGGTACCCCGGCGCGCTGAAGATGGTGAGCACCTTCTTGTCGGCGAACGTGCTGTAGCCGTTGATCGGCGACTGGTGGCCGCGGACGATGAGGTCAATGTCGAGCTTCGCGCACGTCTTCTGGACGGCATCCGGGGCGAACAGCTGGCCGATGCCGTTGACCGGCTCGCGGTCGAGGTTCGCGCGGAAGCCTGAAGGGGGTTGGATTGTTATTTCGGGTTCTTTGGCATTATCAGGGGGGATAAGCCTTATGTTTAAATTCCCAAAGGTAGAACTTTGAAAACTGCATTAAAAATACAAGAATATAGATTTTTCCACGTAAAAATGACCCATTTTCGATAAATTTAGACGATTTTCCTCTTTCTAATTAGCTTTCCGTTTAAAATTTCGCGGGGGAAAACCATTTTTTGTAAAACACCTTTTTGCATTCTTCGCATTGTTCGGGTCCGACCACACCAGATCGCAGGCCAGCGAGCCGACGGTGAACACGTCGACGGGGCGTTCGATGGCGATGATGTCCTAAGAAATCGTTTTATCTATTTTTTGTTTAAATTCTAATATTTCTATATTTTTAAAAGCACATGGTTTTCAAAACTTACATCCAACGTCCTCAACTTCGGCGAGATTCCGCCGTGCACCCCGAGAATCTGCTTGTTGACGAGGGCGGCCATCGGCATCCAGGCGAACAGCTCCTTGAAGGCCTGGTAGACGGGCGCGCCAGACTCTAGACGAAATCGGTGTCAAATACAGGCGTTCTCATCTACCCACCTCCAAACCTGGTCATCACCTCGTCGTAGAACGAGTAGGTCTTGTTGAGCATCTCCTCCTCGTGGTTGCCGCGCACCATGTAGACACCGGTGGGGAAGACGACCTTCAGCGCCGCCATCAGGGCCAGCACCTCGACGCCGTGTGAGCCGCGATCGACAAAGTCGCCGAGGAAGACAGAGCTGAAAACGTTGAGCTATTTTGTGCTTCATCTTCTCGGTGTACCGCGTCTTGTACGGCCAGCCGTTGAAGTTGAACCAGCGGAACAGGTCCGAGTACTGCCCGTGAATGTCGCCGTACATCACGCACGGGACGGCCACCTAGAAGAACTTTAGATTTAGGAAATCACCGTATTTTTCTCACCTCAACCAAAGACGATTCCGCCTTGAACACGTCAGTAGCCATCTGCAATAACTGGCACAGCTCCTCGCATCGGAAGGTGAAAGAGCGAGGGCCGTGGCGCAAAATTTGGACGAGGAGCCGCGAGGCGAGGTCGAGCTCAGGCGGCGCGTCCGTCAAATGATCATCTGAAGCCATGAAGTGTACGTATCAGCATCGCCGGCCTACCAATCGTCTTCGGGTCGACGTAGGTGATCTGGTCATCGGTGGCGTAAGTGATGACCTTGACAATTTCGGGCTTCCGTCGCCCGCCTGTCGTATCTTTTAGGATGCTCGTCTCCGTAGACGGCACCGTGCGGCGCTCGTAGACGGCTCTAAACAACACGTACATCTTTTGTTACAAGCTCACTTGATAATCCGCGACAACTTCTTGGGGTCGATCTGATTCTGGACCTTCAGATGTCGGAGGTCCTCGTGCGGGGCGGGCACCGTGTTGTTGGCGGACAGTGGCTTCGAGACGGACGTCTGCTTGCTGGGCGGGTCGGGTAACCCTTCTTCGACGGCGATCTCCCTGCAGCAATAAAACAATATTGCAAGCTGAAAGCAAAACCCACTTTTTCTGCGACGTGGGCGGCTTGGACTTGTTGCAGATGAGGTATATCGTGTAGAGCGCCACGACGCCGACGCCGCAAAGAAAAAGGCAGCCGAGGAGGATGGCGACGATCATGCCGGAAGTTAGCGTCCCATCCGTCGGGGCTACAGTTCCTAAAAAGTAGTTATTTTGGCAAGTAACCAAAAACCCACCATCCTCTCCTGTCGTGTCACGAATGGGCCGCGAGTTAGTGAAATCCATGCCAAGTAGAAGTGAAGACTTGCGAACAACGCGATTAAGGTAGTAAGAAGTGTTGGAAATGGCCTCATTATTTCGCGATTTTCGGACCTTGAGGAATCTATGCAATTCACATAGTCAAAGAAGGGTTATGCAAACATTAGAGACGATGTCCTGGAACGGTTGATAGGCAAACCGGGGGCCTTCTATCGATTCCTGGGCCGGGAAGATAAGGCAACGCTTGAAACACGAGTATTATTCGGATTTGCGTTTAGTTCCTACAAGTCGTGTTCTTCATCTTTACCTTTGTTTCGATAATGTTCCTTTATTTGTTTTACGGCACTGATACAGATACTGATCCCATAATTTATTTTCCAGACACTACACGACATGGCGCTGTTTATTTCACAATTTCTCAAATTGCCACACGCCCTGAAAGCTATAACGTTTGTAAGTCGGCTAGATAAATTTAATCAAATAAAATAAGAACTAAAATCTGACTTTTGCTAACTCAAATCTTAAACATCACTATAATTTTCCCATTGCAGTTGTTGAGCCTATGTCTGGCCCTATGCCTCCTCATCGCCCCATCAGCACCGGGCTCCTTCCTAGTGTGGTTCACCGTCTTGATCGCCTTCCTCCTCGACCTATGTGCAGCTGCAATCCTAATATTTGAGCTAGAGGAAATAGTCTTCCCGCTATGCCGCTCTATCAGCTTTAGCATGACGGTAAAAAAGTTCTAAAAGCCTCTTGACTCCACAGGAATCCCTAGGTGCGTTGTTGTTGACCATCCTCCATTTTGTGTCGATGTGGATGTGCTACAATGCGAAAACATGGACGAACAGCTTCACATGGACCGTGGCATCCGGGCTCTGCTTATTACAAGTAGCCGCATTCGGCTTCGACTTCTTCCAATATTTCCGCGTATGGCTGAGGGAGCAGCGAGAGATTGGTAAGAACCTGTCGCATTTATTAAAGTAAAATTTCCAGCCCAAAACCTGCGAACCGAAGTCCCGCCCAACTATGGAATGCCATGAAGTGTACGATAAACTTTTGCTGGGCCAATATTTATGTAAACGCGAGAGCAGAGATCAAAAAAATGCACTTGACAAGTCTAATCAATCACAATTAACCCGATAGGTCGACAGACTACATGGGAAAAATTTGGTTAAGATAGCTAGAGTCATTAATATGATGGCGGTATATGATGTTTTTAACTGAAGGTGACCTTGTCGGCGGGGAGGTGGCCAATGTCACCGAGACTGCGGAGAGCCACGCGTCCGTTCGGGCGGATCATCAGCCACGTCATCGAGCAGTTGCCCAACGACATTCGGAGCCAGCCCTCGGGCGGGAATTGGAGAGCCCTAAAATAGATTTAGTTGAAGAAAGACATCTCTAACCTGCAAACAAAGTAACGGATCACATTGGCATGGCACACGAGCACTTCGGTAGAATCTTCTTTCTGCTGTGGTGGTGCGCGATGGAAGTACTTGCGGAAAGCCGCCTCAATGCGAAGTCCCTCCGAGAAGAACTCCTGAATAAAATAAATTAAAAAGGCTAATACATATCGTATTTTTTTACAACGGCATAACTAAGCAGCTTCAAAAGCTAATTTTTCAATTTCGAAAAGCACTTCAAAAATGTACTCACGTTTTTGGCCGGGACCCAGTGAGGAACAGCGGGCTCTGGGGGGTAGGGTGGCCCTTCCTCGATCAGGGCATCGCTCTTCCGAGGCAAATCCGATGGAAGCTAAACTAGTCAGTGAATAAACGCCCGAATTAGAATTCACCTTTTCCAAGATGATCCCGGCGGTCTCCGTAGCTCGATTCATCGTCGACATGTAGAGGGTCGTAAACTACAATTTACAATTTCTCAAAATTTGAGGTTCCCAATACCTTTATCCCACTGTTAGCCAACCGTTCTCCCAACAAGGCGGCTTGTTCGCGCCCTAAATGGATGTAAATCACCGCCTTATTTTCCCTACCAAGCTCGGTCAAAAACTTGTCCTTCGAATCCATCTTGTATTGCCCGTGTCGAATCAGGATGATGTTCCGGGTGGCCGTCGGCTTATGCTAACATCTTTTTTTGAGAGTTATAGAGCCAAAAATTACCTCTGCAATCATTTCTTTCTGCTTTTCCTCGGAAGCACTCTTCAACACCTTCGAATCGATCAGCCACTTAGGATCACGCCTAAAACCGTGTAAACAAGGTCAGCAAAAAAACTCACTGGTCCCAGTTCGAGTCCCACTTCTTTCGGGGGAACATGTCCATCCCGAATTCCGTGTCGGATCGCTCGCCATTGCGCGCCGGGTCGCTCCAAGCGTCAGTCTTCCTAAATAATAAACTGAAAGATTCTAAAACAAAGATACCTCTTCGATGACGAATCGTCAGAATAACAATGGGCGGCGGCTACAACCCCGGTAACTGGGACCAGGCGTTTGAGCAAATACATTGCTGAAAAGAATTTATCTTTACAAAATTGAAAACGTTTGAAACAATTGTTTTACAGAGCAAGAAAGATTTTTTTTTAGTAAGAAAACTTTTCTTTGGCAAACGTTTTCCGGTATCCGCAACGCGCCAATACAGATGACGAGCGGGCGCCATGCGTGCTCAGCCGAGGGAAGGCCCGACAGATCGAACCCCGCATTTTTGGCCCAAAACGAAAAAGAGCCTTTGTAATTTTTCAACGCCCGATTTTTACAGCTCTTCTTTTTGTTTTTGCGAATTCTAGCTTCTTGCCCTTGCTAAGATGCTGTTTTTCAGGTAAAATGGCTGCAGAGACCGCTTCGGCCAGGCAAACCCAGAAGCCGTCGGGAAGGTGAGAGATTCTTCCGTAGTTTTTGGCTTTTTGCGTTTCTTTTCTCCATTCATCGCCGTTTTTCAGGCTATACGTGAAAGCCGTTTTCTCCGGCTACAAGAGAGGGCTCCGAAACCAACACGAGCATACCGCACTTCTGCACTTGGAAGGAGTGCACTCGAAAGAAGATGCCAGCTGGTACATTGGCAAGCGCGCCGTCTATTTCTACAAGGCCCACAACCAAATCAAGGTAATTATTTCGTTATTTAGCTAAATGTTTGTTTAGGGAAGCCGAGTTCGCGCCATCTGGGGAAAAGTGACTCGATCGCACGGAAACGCCGGAAGCGTCCGCGCCAAGTTCCACCACAACCTTCCCCCATCAGCAATGGGCAAGCGGATCCGTGTGGTTTGTTTTTTTATGTCGGGCTTGCGCTTTTTAGAAATTAGCTAGAGTAATGTGCAGAGATTTTTGCTTTTTTTGCGGAGCCGTCCACAAAATTCGTTTTCAAATCGCCCCAGTTTAATTCGGATCAAGCTCCCTTCTTTTGAACGTCGATCTTTATCGTTTTTCTGCAGCCTCAACTAATTCTTTTCTTTCAGCTGCTCTACCCGTCCAACATCTAAGCCGGAGTAAATATTTTGTTTTGTTACAACCTTTTGTTGAATAAACGTTCATGATTCTGCGGCGTTTTGCTTCAATAAAAACTGGAAATTTATTCCTGAACTATACAAACATTTGACTAGAAACCGGCATCGATATGGCAGAAACACGAACGGTACACAGATAGGGAAAGGGGTGAATTGTAGGATATGCGCTAGTTTTCGTAGCCTATTAGTCGAATTCATTGGTCATGTCTTTGGCATGATGATACGGTTTTCGTTGCTCATAATCACTGCTTTGTTCGTTGAGCTGCTCGGTGCAGTATTCGCTGGGCGTCGGACCTGGAATCTTATGATGTTGAACGTTAGGGCTTTACCTGACGACCCAATGAATTGCCTCGCGCCCGATACGCCAATGCTTTCGATCGACGAGAAAGCCGTCTTGAACATGTGGACCAATGAGAATTGTGAGATGCCTGAAGTCATTGATTATGGGGGGCTTTTTAGGACTTGTTACCAGGGAAGCACGCCGGTGTGACCTGTCCAATGTAGAAATAGAGCAAGAACAGGGCCACGAAATGAACGACGGCGAACCAGAAGTTGATGAAGAGGAGGATGAGGAAGTTGATCATGCACTGAAGAAAATATGAGAGCTGTTTGGCAACCTACTCCGATGAACGCAACGTATCTGTTGCTGAACTGGGAGTACCAGGAGGTCGGCTGCGAGACAATATCAGCACTGGTTTCGAGACCCTGGCCGGCTGTGCTCATCTATAAATTGTGGGTTTTTCTAAGCGACCGGAGGCTTATAGACTTTTACTAGCCGACTCACTTGTTGTCTTTCTGGGAAAAGCTCATCCAAGTCAGAACGTCCCGCAATCTGTTGCGTTGAGCCATACGACGAGGGAGCGGCCCTAAATCATTTTTCAGGTTTTCGAGCGTGACCTTACACGGCCTCCGTGACGCTGACCAGGTCAAAGCTCATCGCCAAGGAGACATAAGCGTAGTTCACCATTCCGTAGGTGATCATGAAGGGCATCGTAGACAAGATGGCAAGCTTTTCAAAGTAATTTACTTTTAAAAGTTCGATCTACCTGATTCAGGTCACCCAGAAGTACGAAAAGACAAGCTATTCCCATTAGCACTATAGTGGCGAGGACGGGATTTTTGTTAGCACCAGTCTAGAGACGATTGTTTTGTTCTACCTTGAAATTTACCCCTTGGGCAAGTGGAGCCAGGGCAGGGATCAGTCCTTCAGCTGCGATACCCTAGATTTTTGGGAGTTTCAAAATACAATTAACTATACTAACCTGTAATACTCTAGGAGTTCCCAGGAGTGAGCCGATGGTTGAAGAAAGCGAGCAAATGTACAAGCCGCCCATGAAGAACCAGCCGGTCAGCGAGACCTAAGTTTGTTTAGTTTTTTTTCACTTAATTTTAGACATACCCGTTCTGAGATCAAATGGTCACACAGTAGCCACCAGCGATCGACAACCGAGCCTGGAATTTTTTGGTAAATTTTATACTGAAATTAAGGCTGAGCTCACCGAGGACGAGGATGAAGAGGAAGCAGATGAATGAGGAGAGGCCCACGGCTGAGAGCTCACCGAGTGGGATGGATTTTTGTGGATCGCGCAAATCACCGGACATGTTGACGCCTGAAAATCGTTTGATTGCTTATTGTTAGCAGGATCGGACATACCCGCCAGGATCCCCAGGAAGTTGGCGAACAGCACACCGAACACGGTGAAGAAGCTCTGGGCCGGGATGGTTTTCTGAAAGTAATTTTTTTGAATACACGGATTCAGCTGACCTCGATTCCAATAACGGAGCAATTGACCGCTTCGTAGAATGGATCCGAGTTGGCGCGCATCCGGTCGAGCGAGAAGTGACCAACACCGTGTTCTAAAGTCGTCGTTTAGCATCGTTGTTTTAATTAGAACCCACCAGAATCTACCGTCCACAGACTGCCCATGAAGAAGTCGACGGTGGCCGCCCCGATACAGGCCAGCAGGATTAGTTGAAGCCTAACCACCCAGGAGACACCGGCAGCGTTAACGGCTGTAAGTTTTATTGAGAAATTGGCTAATCTGTAGCTAATTATTATTATTTTGAAAATTTACTGAAAATAAAAATATTTTCACTCACCAGTCAACGCGATCAACGTGATGATCGCGATCACCTTCACAACAGCTTTTGAATCGGTGCCAAAAAAGTGCTGCATCGACTCCCCGAAGCCAACAGCCACAAGCCCGGTCGCAACTGCCTGAAAAATGGTGCCTTCCGAGATTCAGAATTTCTTAACCTGCCCGAAGACGTAGATCAGTGCCGTGGCCCCGCCGATTTTCGCGCCTAGCACGTGCGAGATCAGGAAATACAACCCGCCCGGTTGCATTCTGGTCCGCTCGCAGATACCTAGAGATTGAGCCTAGAAAATTTCGATACGAAAATTACCTATAGCCGAGAATACGGTTATCAGCGCAAGCGCGGTGCCGATGGCTAGAAGGAGGAGAGCGTTGGCGACACCGGCAGTTCCCTAAAGAGCATATTTTGAGCTTTTGTCAGACATTTATGAGCAAAAATCAAAAATACTTTGAAACCTAATAATTTTCGATAAACTCCCTCACCACAATCCAGCCCATCCGCAAAAAGACGATAATCCCGAAGATGTTCACCATGACCGTCGGGAACACGCCGTCCCAGGTGCCGAAGAGGACCGGCTGGTTGAGGAGCAGGTTTCTAAAAAAATTCTGAAGTTTAGACGCAGTAATGGGCATAAATTTATGTCCGCTTTTCTATTCATCCCCCAGGGCTGGGGCCCACCATCAATCTACTCGGAAAGCGGGCCCCGTGGATTCCGGGGGCCCCGGGGAAGGAAATTGGGATCGGGCTCGCAAAAGGGCCGTGAAAAGCCAAATTCTAACGCTCTAAAAAGCGTAAGCCTGGAAATAAACGAACCTTTGCCACCATGGCACTCGGGCACCGTTCGTCTCCTGCGTGTAGAGCGAGTCGGGCGGATCGGCGGAGGCGGATGTGGAAGCCATCGCGCTAGGGGGCCAAGTCTGGAATGGAAAATTTATACTTTTAAACAACGCTGATCAATATCTAGCTAATTTTAAAGGTGCAGAAAAATGGCTAAAGGCTTTTAACAGAATAAATAGCCATAAAGGATACGTTATTTGGTAGGCTTGTTAATAGCTAAAATTTCAATTTCTGAGCATTACATAGCGCGACGCTTTTTAGATATAAAAACACGTTTTGAAGTGTAACATTTCTAAACCTTATAATGATAAGAAGAAAAAGAAGCACAAAAAGCAAAAAAGAAAAGCCGAAAACCATAATAGGTCTAAAAAATCTAAAAAATGCCGGTGCACCGCCTACGATGAATCTTCCGGAAACACCAAGAATCCCGAGGGGCCGCCGCGGCCCCAGCGTCGAAAATTTGGGGCTGGAATGAAAGAAGCAATTAGGGGTTTGTGGAGAGGGTGGTGGCGAGGGGCTGGTGGGCCCTCCACGGGCCCTCTACTGGCCATCGATCCGTGGCCCTGGTGGGCAAGAAGCCGAAGGGGGCATCGTCCGGCTGCATCCGGATGTCCATCGCGCTACCATGTGGAATGGAGGTTGGATTGGCAGAGGAGGAACAGTCGAAGGGTCTGAGAATAGGGCTAGAAAGTGTAAAATACCTCAAAAGTGATGGATTTTGGCCGTTTTTAACGGTTATAGGCGTTAGGGAGTTAGACGTATACAGTATACACCTACTTACGAACTGGGTAAAGAGAGACGACGGTGTTCAAAGGCGTATGCGTACCACTTGCTGAACTTGAGCTTAAAGGTACCGTAAACTTCCTAAAACTCTTTAGAAAAATGAGGGTATAGCGTATTTTTATAGATTTTTTGATAGCAAAATTCTTAAAAAGTCGTCTAAATTTGGAAAAAGACATCAGCTAGTTTTTTTTGCTTATTTTGGCGCTATTTTTGCCAATAATTCAGACTTTTTTGCCATCTTCGAAGACCAAATTCCCAGCTTTGGCGCCTCAAGTGGTCCTACTTCCGGTTTACTTAAAAAAAATTGAAGCCTCACGCCTTTATTGCCTGCTACTTTTAGAGCTCTTGCAGAGTTTCCAACTTCGAAAGCTCGGAATTCCTTTCCCGCGGCGCCAGTCTGTGCCCCGGAACAGAGCCATGAAGAGCCTGTGTGCTCTCCGCATGTTCCCCGCCCCATACCCACTAGCCCCCCATCTGGCCCACCCCTCCCCCGTATCTTCCCTCCCCCATCCCCTCATAAACTTACCTGGCTGGGGGGTTCCCGTGATCATCAAGACGGGACCCCTATGGCGAGGCTTGGCCATTGCACTTTCGGCCGGGCTGACCTGTAAGGCAGCTCCGAGTTGGGGTTCGCCTACAGCTAAATTTTTGCGTGGGGGGCTGCGTTCGCGCGGCCCTGCTAATCCTGGAAATTCGTGAAGTAAAAGAAAGGAAGCAATGCCGGAAATTCGGCAGGATTTTCAAACCAATTCTGGGTTTTTCTAACTCTCTTTCAACTTTCTCGGAGCTTGTTGCAACAAAGCTCGTCTCGAGCTATTTTCTGAGCAGGTTCAAACGCTGCGAAGTTGATACAGATTTTGACAATTCTGGATAATATCTGGCAAGAAAAAGCAGAGTACTATCAATTTGATACCTCAACCTGGAAAAAAGATTGTTTCTATGGCATCAGGAAAAAGCTATAGAAAATGTGAAGGCAACGTGGCAAGCGTTTTTTAGTATAATTTTTAGTCTCATGATTTTTAGCATCACCTCAATTTCATTTTGTATTCAACCCAATTTTGCACCCCAGCCGAGAAGGCACGTGTTCGTAGCCCCAGGGTATGTGTGTATGCGTACCCATATTTTTACACATGCTCCCCCTTCGCCTCCTCCTCCTCTTGTGAAGCTCAAGGGAAGGGGAAGAAAAAGTGAGGGTGGTGTGTGTCCGGCTCGATCTCCCCCGGCTCGGCGAGAAGGATTTACCCCCCGGCTTCCCCCCGCCACTGCACAATTGGCCCCTGATTGACAAAACAGACCATTTGGCACTTGCCGTTGTACTTGTTTTAAAATTTAAACTACAACTACAAATCTATTGAAATGCCCGGGAGTTTATAAAATTATTGATCTGCTGGTGATCCGGCGCTGAATTCCTCCAAGAACATTTAATCCTACGAAATGAAGCGCCAGGCGAGTTTTCAATCGTTAAATAATTTTCAAAGGATTTTTTTAGAATGTGCGCACGCTGTCTCTTATTGTATGTACCTTGACGTACCTTCTCGTTGGTGCTGCAGTTTTTGATGCCCTCGAATCAGATAATGAGATGCAACAGGTTGGTTTTTAAAAGTTTAAAATATTTGTTCAGGTCGCACTCGTCCAACGGATACGACGGCGGCTACTCGACAAGTACAACATGTCCGAAGCTGATTATGATATTTTGGAGGTGAAGCCACGCGTTTTTACGTTTTGATGCTCTATTTTCAGGCCACAATCGTCAAAGGCGTCCCGCATAAGGCCGGCTATCAATGGAAGTTCAGCGGGGCCTTCTATTTTGCAACCACTGTAATTACGACTATAGGTTGGTTGTCCAAAATCGTATTATTTTCTCTCTTTAATTTTCTCAGGATATGGGCACAGCACGCCGATGACCACCGGCGGGAAGACGTTTTGCATGTTCTACGCGCTGGCGGGGATTCCGCTCGGGCTGGTGATGTTCCAGAGTATCGGTAGGGAAAGGATAAAACGTTAAAAGTGGGTGTTTTTTAGGTGAACGCATGAATACGTTTGCCGCGCAGCTGTTGCGTTTTGTGCGCCGGATCTCGGGGCGGAAGCCAGAGGTACAGCTTTAATTTTCGACTGACTTTCCTTTTTTAGGTAACCCAAATGGACCTAATCTTTATCGCCTCCGGCTGGGGCACCTTTTTGATCGCGGCCGGCGCATGGGCCTTTCATCGCTACGAGGGCTGGTCGTATTTTGACTCAATCTACTACTGCTTTACGACGCTGACGACGATAGGTTGCTCTTTGCGGCTAGCTTGTCAAGCGTTAGAAAGTCTTACAAGGAGTGTCCTTTTGGTGTCATCGGCAAAACGATTCGAGACCCCACTCATTCGATAGAGAATTGAATTCTGAACAAGACTGTGTTGTTTATTTTTGCGGAATGGTTGTCCCTGATTTTATAGAATTAAAAAACCAAGCGCGAAACCTTAACAACTCGCTCCCCAAGCACCAATGTATGGGCGTCGCCGGCAGTTTTTTAATTTTATAAAATCAGGGACAACCATTCCGCAAAAATGAACAACACAGTCTTGTTCAGAATTCAATTCTCTATCGAATGAGCTGGGCCTCGAATCGTTTTGCCGATGACACCAAAAGGACACTCCTTGTTAGAAACATTTCCAAACTTTATCCAGGTTTTGGCGATTTTGTGGCCCTGCAAAAAGACGGGGCTCTCCAATCCAGGCCGGATTACGTCGTCTTCTCGCTGGTGTTCATCATGTTCGGGCTGGCCGTCATTTCGGCCGCGATGAATTTGCTGGTGCTCCGGTTTTTGACGATGAACACGGAGGTTAGTTTTGGCGCTAAAAAGGTCTGGTTCGGTGCCTTACTTTTCCTTAGTATTTTTCCCGCAAGTGCACATGGTAAGCTGATAAGAACTTCTAAAAACTATGAAATAAACTTCAAAACGCTAAGAATTTTGTTGGGTAAGTATAGTCGAGAGAGCTTTGCACCCGCTCAAAAAATCGCCCCCCGCTAAAAGACCATAACCAATTTCTTCAATTCAATTTTCAATTTACAGTTCAATATTTTCTTGACAATTCAGGACGAGAAACGCGATGAAAGAGAAGCCTTACTAGCAGCTCGAGGGCTGGTCCGCGTCGACTCATCAGATGAAGAGGAGACAGCATTCGGGCGGGGTGCCGATGATGAGGTGTCGGTGAGTCGAAAACATTTTGTTCGTTGCCATACAATCAAAACCAAAGCGCCATTCGCCATTATTTTCAGATCTGCTCGTGCTCATGCTATCGGCTCCCGTACGGCGAAATTCGACAGCGCCAACGCATTCAGCGCGACTCGATCAAGGCCGACCGGATGGCCGGCGAGCCGGCACAACCCTCACCCCTACTCACCCATCGGCCACATCAACAATAAACAAATTGCTCTACTTTACTTACTTTTCCTAAATACCCAAAATGGCAATCCGAGTTGGGATACATTCATGCGCAAGTCGAACTAACCGGTAACCCGAGAGACGTAGAGAAAAGAGAAAGCCGCGCATTCAAAATTTTCGCAACTGGAGTTTTGGATGGCTTGTAAAAACTTCAATAATAAAGCTTAAAACTTAGAGAAAGTCCCAAAAATTGTGATGTCCATCAAGGTGTTGAAAAACAGCGTTGTTCGGAATGGCAGAACAACGCCGTTGATAACAATAAAGGCGCCCTTTTTATGTGCTGCTATGTTTTACTGGCTTTTAATTAGCCCCTTGTTATTGTTTTGAACTGATATCGGCTTTCAAAATATCTCTTTTGCTCCATTTCCTATCTTAATCCTTATAAAAATTCAGCACTTTTCAGCGATGTATTTGCTCAAACGGCTCGTCCCAGTCACCGGCGTTGTAGCGGCGGCTCATTGTTATTCTGACGACGCTTTAAAAAGGTTGTTGTACTTTAAAAGCCTTTAATATTGTAGTTTAGAAAACCTGATGCTTGGACCGACTCGGCGCGCAATGGCGAGCGATCTGATACGGAATTCGCGATGGACATGTTCCCCCGAAAGAAGTGGGACTCGAACTGGGACCAGTGAGTTTTTTTGCTGACCTTGTTTACATGGTTTTAGGCGTAATCCTAAGTGGCTGATCGATTCGAAGGTGTTGAAGAGTGCTTCCGAGGAAAAGCAGAAAGAAATAATTGCTGAGGTAATTTTCTGCTCAATAACTTTCCAAATTTTTTTAGCATAAGCCGACGGCCACCAGGAACATCATCCTGATTCGACACGGCCAATACAATATGGATTCCGAGGATAAATTTTTGACGGATTTAGGTAGGATATGAGTTTAAATAATTTACTTGATATTAGGGCGAGAACAAGCAGCGATACTTGGAAAACGATTAGCGAATAATGGGATAAAGGTATCTATTATTTTCAGTCCTCTATAAACGGTTTTTAGTTTACAACCTTGACTATGTCGACAATGAATCGAGCAAAGGAGACAGCAGAGATCATATTAGAAAAGGTAACAGTTCTTTTCTTTTTTTTGCGGAAACTCAGTTCAGCTTCCATCCGACCTGTCTCGAAAGAGCGATTCGTTGCTCGAAGAGGGCCGTCCCTACCCTACAGAACCTGCCCGATCTCGTTGGCTCCCCGCTAAGGTTTCATTTTCAGGCCATTTTCTACTTTTATCTTCTAGGAATACTTCACGCAAGGCGCTCGCATTGAGGCAGCTTTCCGCAAGTACTTCCATCGCGCTCCACCACAGCAGAAGGAAGATTCTACTGAAGTTCTCGTCTGCCACGCCAATGTGATCCGCTACTTTGTTTGCAGGTTCAAAAATACCTTCGATTCCTTCAAAATCTTTTTAGGGCTCTCCAATTCCCGCCCGAGGGCTGGCTCCGAATGTCGTTGGGCAACTGCTCGATGACGTGGCTGACGATAGGTCCAAACGGACGCGTGGCTCTCCGCAGTCTTGGTGACTTTGGGCACCTTCCCGCCGACAAGGTCACGTTCAGTTAAAATATCATTTATTATCTTGATATTAATAACTAGCTCCCTTAACTTGGAAATTATCTAATTTTTGGCTCTTTAGCTTTATAGATTATGTAGTTTTGTTTTGATAACTGGGTTTGGTTAATTTTTATTGTCATCACCTGAGTGGTTTTTCTCGTCCAAATCGGGTCGAAAATGGCAAAAATGTGGCGTTATGTTAGAAATGCGCCGGAAATCAGTTCTTTTTGGATGAAAATCTTAGGAGCATTTGAGCAACAAAAGTTACTTTCGAACCTTTGGACTTGAAAACGCGTAAGGACCATAAAATTCAATTATCCTCCACCCTGTTGTTTGTATCTTTTTCGGGTCAATCCACAGCTCGTCATTGTGTCTTTGATCTCTATTCACACCTTTGCATAAATATGGAATTTCTTGTAAAACCCAACAGCACCATCAACGGTAAAATCGCTTTATTTCACCCAGCACAAGTACACGAACATTTTAAGGTTTTTCGAAAAACGTTTTCTTCGCTATAAGAGGAGGACAACAGGCAGCGGAGGCGGGACAGGAAGTAGTTGAAGGTGAACGAATCGAAATGATGGGCCCTTATCGGGTGGCCGCGTCGTACTCCTCGATGAACTTGTTGTACTTCTCGACGTTCTCCGGGGTGAGCACCGACTTGTTCTGCGCCTTGTACTTGTCGAGGAAGTAGAAGAGCAGGATGCGGTGAATGTAGAGGTATTGCTGAAATATTTGGCCGTGTTAGATGAAACTCACTGAAAGGAAAGAGTTTTTGCTACACTGCTGGACATAATTATGGCCTCAGTGAAAATTTTTGAAAAATCTCGAATTTTAGCAATTTTCATGTACCGCTTTCTATGAGAGAAAGCAGCTGTATCCCATCACCAATTCACACAACAAGTCCGTTTTGGCATCCTTTGAACAAAAAAAAATTCCGAAAGATTTTTGCCCAAATGGTACTTTGGAAAAGGGACATAATTATGGCCTCACCTGGGTAAATTTTTTATAAACGTTACGATATCGCACAAATCAATCAAAAAACATTTCCAATAATCTTTGGGTACTCTCTTTCATGTAATCCAGTGTGAGGGATGGCTCTCCAAGCCCAGACGAAGGCAGTCGAGCCAGATTTCGGTCCACTGGTTATGTGGCCGCAAAAAATTCCTGTTGCTTCCCGGTACTCTTTGCTCCTGTTTACATTTTGCTTAACAAGACGCCTCAAACATGGTCAATGGCCATACGATCCGCGAAATCATTTGGGCACTCCGGAAATCCGGTTTGAAGGGATCGGCGCGAATTCCGTATCCGCCTCGCTCGATGAATTGCAGCTTCCTTTTGCTAAAAAACGCCGTTTCGATTCTGAATCCGTTTGGAAACGGGCTGGATTCCACGGCGCTACAATTGTCGGCCGTCGGCTTGGTTCATTTAAGCCAGAGTGAGGCTCCGTTTCGCTGCTTCTCATCACTCAATGGCCCAAACGACAACAACAGCACGATCTTGAAAATTTCTTGCAGACAATCGATGTTTTTGGGAGACGCTTATGGCAAAAGGAGTGAGAATGATCGCAAAAAGGCCTCTCTTTATCAGAAACAGAAATTAGAGGGATTTTGAGGACCCTGGGCAGACCCCCATCTTCCCCCAAGCTACCCTCCGGCTTCGGCGAGCAAATTTGACGCGATTTTCGATATGGCCAGGGTTAAGCATCGGCGTCAGTTGTTGCCGGTGGAATCCAGCCCGTTTCCAAACGGATTCAGAATCGAAACGGCGTTTTTTAGCAAAAGGAAGCTGCAATTCATCGAGCGAAGCGGATACGGAATTCGCGCCGATCCCTTCAAACCGGATTTCCGGAGTGCCCAAATGATTTCGCGGATCGTATGGCCATTGACCATGTTTGAGGCGTCTTGTTAAGCAAAATGTAAACAGGAGCAAAGAGTACCGGGAAGCAACAGGAATTTTTTGCGGCCACATAACCAGTGGACCGAAATCTGGCTCGACTGCCTTCGTCTGGGCTTGGAGAGCCATCCCTCACACTGGATTACATGAAAGAGAGTACCCAAAGATTATTGGAAATGTTTTTTGATTGATTTGTGCGATATCGTAACGTTTATAAAAAATTTACCCAGGTGAGGCCATAATTATGTCCCTTTTCCAAAGTACCATTTGGGCAAAAATCTTTCGGAATTTTTTTTTGTTCAAAGGATGCCAAAACGGACTTGTTGTGTGAATTGGTGATGGGATACAGCTGCTTTCTCTCATAGAAAGCGGTACATGAAAATTGCTAAAATTCGAGATTTTTCAAAAATTTTCACTGAGGCCATAATTATGTCCAGCAGTGTAGCTTTCGCAGCGGCACCATGGCCGGCTTCAATTGTGATAGTTATTTAGCTTGTGGAAAAAGTTATTACGATGTCGTTCCCGAAATCTATCCAGATCGCGCTAGTCAATATTTTCCGTATTAGCAGGGCCGCGCGAACGCAGCCCCCACGCCAAAAATTTAGCTGTAGGCGAACCCCAACTCGGAGCTGCCTTACAGGTCAGCCCGGCCGAAAGTGCAATGGCCAAGCCTCGCCATAGGGGTCCCGTCTTGATGATCACGGGAACCCCCCAGCCAGGTAAGTTTATGAGGGGATGGGGGAGGGAAGATACGGGAGAGGGGTGGGCCAGATGAGGGGCTAGTGGGTATGGGGCGGGGAACATGCGGAGAGCACACAGGATTTTCATGGCTCTGTTCCGGGGCACAGACTGGCGCCGCGGGAAAGGAATTCTGGTCAACAGTCCAATGTCCTATGCCAAGCCACGCCCAAGCCCAAGCCTACCAAATCATTCTGAATGGACCAGGGCCGCTGCTCGCGCAACTCCTTCAGCAGCTTGTCCATGTCGACGCAGTCCTTGCCGTGCTGCAGGCATTCCAGGATGTATCTGAAGCCGAGTTTTCTTGCTTTAAAATCAAATTTACATGTTTTTAATTCATTCAAACCCAAAACCTTAAACAAGTGCTATTTCTAATTTTTAAAATCGCACTCAATAGCCACAATGGTCCCAGTGCGCCCGATCCCAGCCGAGCAATGGACGGCGATCGGCTTCTGCGTGCCGCGGATTCGGGAGAGCAGCTCCTAAAAGTTGCCTCATCTACAGTAACCCCCTCCTAACACTTACCATCGACGTCAACCGGCACGGCGGCACCCCACGGTCGGGCCAGTCGATCCAGTGAAAGTGGCGTACGTCGCGCGTGGCCGGCTTGTCGTCCTTCTTGAAGTCGATGCGCAGCACGGAGACGTTCACTGACGGCTCCTCGGGACTCATGGGCTTGATCTAAGGGAGAGGGCATGAAATCACCAACAAGTAGATGATCTCACGTCAGTGTTGGTGATGGTGATGTCGGGGGGACACCTCGAGTTTTTCGCCTTTTTCCATTGGGAAATACTGAAAGAGTGGGGGAAGTTTCTTTAGCATTTCCGGGGGGGGGGGGGGGGGACTAATTTTTTACGTCATACTTTATGGAAGGTACTACCAATAGCGTAGAATTTAATGGTGCTTTTGCATTATCGGGGGAGGGGATCAAAAATGCAAAAATATCGATTTTCGGTGAAAAAATGGCGATTTTGATCCAAAATTGAAAATTTTAAAGTTTTGTAATTTTTCCACTTGAAAAGCAGTTAGTAGAGAAGCAAATTGTCCTTATACAATCACGGATTAACAGAAGAAGTCAAACCGGATACCTTGAAGCACTTGAGCTTGCCCTGCTCGACCAAGTTGCACAGCATGACGATGGTCTCGACCTCTTCCTGGATGATCATGCACCTAGAAGCGATAATTTAGGGTTTTCAGCCAAGAAAAAGCCCCACCAAAAATCGACGACAGTCGTCTCGAGCGGCCCCTGCGTACAGATGAAGCGGTTCTCCATCTGGGGTGTCTTGACGAAGTTGCCGTGGATGTAGTCGCCGCTGGCGCCCGGCCATTTCAGCACCACACGGCATTTGTCTTGGCATGGCACGTCTTGGTAGCTGGAAACGGTACTTGTTTAATTACGGGGGCGGGGCTAAGGTAAAAATCACAAAATTCCATTAAAAACTACCAAAAATAAAATGTTTAGACCAATCTTTCGACACATAATATGGATTTGGTCGCCCAAAAATTATCAATTTTCGATCAAAAGTTAGCATTTGATCTTACCGATTCTTGTTCTCGGGCTGGGCAGCCTTGAACGCGTCGACGGTCATGCCATCCGGGCACCACTTGGAGAGTCCTCGGTATTCCTCGCGCAGCGCCGGCACGCCCATGTCCAACGCACGCTGGATCCACTTTTGCACCTGATTATCAGGCTGTTGATGATCAAGAAGCCGAACCTGTGTCCCGGCGCCGGGGACGCTCAGCGCCTTGGCGGGCCCGTCGGCGGGCGGCTCATCGGGGGCGGTCTTCTTGGACTCCTTCTTGGACTTGCGGCTGCTCTTCACCTCCTCCTGGAGCCGATTTTGGGTTCTTTCGCATTATCGGGGGGCTAATTTTGAGTATATTGCTCCTCCCCCGTTATTGCACAAGAACGGCCATACCTTGACGGGCTGTGTCTCCTTCTCCTTGCGCTGCTCAGCCTCCTTCTCGGCCTGCAGGGCCAACGTCTTGCTCTTGGTCTCTCTAAAGCGGCGCGCGGTAAGGGCTAGGCGCATCCGGAGAGGAGGGGCAGATCTGAAGTGAGCACGAACCCTTTGCACATGTGATGGGGTGGTGGCGGGCAGAAAATGGGACAGAATCAAGGGGGGATAAGTGGATGACCAGCGAGAGAGGGCACGAGGGAAGACGTGAACGGAAAAGCCGACTGGCGGCCCCTTTATAGCACGGATTCGGGCTGATGGAGATTGGACGACTTCTGGTTGGTAACGATTTATTCAAAAAAGTGAAACCGGATGGTAATTGATTTATGTAAAATGCGAAAATAATGGTTTTGGTCCGTTAGGGAGGGGGTGGCAAATAATATCTAGGTGAAAATGGACTGGAAAATGCTTTTTGGGAGTATCGGGGTTGTTTAAAGGGGAACATCGGGTACATTATTAAAGAAAAATGTCCATTTTACTTAAGAATTAGCTCTGGTTCATTATCGGGGGGATCAAATTCACGAAAAATTATTAAGACTACTAATTTTCGTAATTGCTAAATTTTGCCTCAAAATTCAAAATTTTTGATTTTTAACCTTTTTCATAAGTTTGTCATAACTTGTTAATAATAATCGGAGTCTACTAAACCCATTTAAACCCTGAAAAAAACGTTTTATGTTATGAAGCTCAAGTTCAATAAAGTAAGTTAGCCCCCCGCTAATAAACCAGAACCAATAAAGGTTAAGTGGAAAACAAAACTTGAAAACAAAAAAAAGGAAAATGACGTTCTATTAATGCGACGCGGTCCGGGTACTGCTCTTCGTGCGGCGGGCGGACAGCTTGCTGATGGACAGCCGCTTGCTGCTGATCGGGTGCGAGACGGTGGAGGCGCTGCGGTGGCGCTCGTGCTCCTCGTCCTCCAGCTCGTCCGCCGGCTCGGCGCTCAACTGAAAAGTTTGGTTTTTAAGGTTAAAAATATTTCTACAACCCCTGGGAACAACACTCGCTTCCCAAGAGCCATAGATAAAGATCAATCTCCTTTTATAGGCTCGCCCTCCTCAAGTTGATCTACTTCCGCTTTTCTTGCCCAAACAAAGAGCCTTGTTCTTTGAGCGGGAGCTGCGAGATTGAAAACTCAAGGTCAAGGCGTTCACCTTGAACAGCGGAGAGTTTGAAAGCTCAAGGTCAAGCAGTTCACCTTAATTCTTTTCAAAAGCCGCTCCTCCTCCTCCACATCTTCAGCGACCGCGATTTCAGCCATCAGCCGGTGGTCGGAGACGAGGGAGAACATCGAATTCGATTGGGTTTTGTCTGAAATATTTTTTTGTTTTCGCCGAACTTTTTCGGCAAGTCCAGAAATGCCTTTTTTCTCTCTTTCCTAGATCTTTGCGCGTCATGCGAAACTTTTGGCCTCTTCTAACTACGAAGCATTGGCTTAAACGCTTTCTAAACTTTTCGAGACTTCGCCCTCCGCTTCGAAAACCTTTCCGGACCTGAATTACTTTGAAAAACCCCGTCTTACGTAGCTGGGCCCTTATCAGCGCGGGTCGCCCTACATAAATCCTATCGTAATCCGCGGGTCTGCCGCACCGTTGTCGGGCTTGTAATCCCGGGTGTGTCAGGCTCGCTAGCTAGGGTCGGGCAAGCTTCGCGGCGAGAATTGCGTAAATGGGGGTGAAACGTTGGGACGTCATATTATCGATGTAGTCATCTGTGCTAACGCGAGTTCCGGAAAGTGACCGGATCCGGAAACGGGTGAATTTTGAGGCTGGCAAGGGTTTCTACGGAGCAAAACGGACTCGTTTTTAGGCGATAGAAGCAGTTTTTGCTTTTCAGTTTTTGCAATGTCAATTAGCTCATTCGAGAGAGCTTGAAATTCTGAACCACAACCCATCCTTCAAAGACTGCCAAACGATAACGTACTTCAATAAAATTCGCTCCAAAAAGGGCCGGTTTTGCTCGTTTTTGATAACCCTTTCTCGAAGATCGTTATCTTTCAGCAGTTTTGAAAAACTAGGACCTGCTCAGAATTTTTCGCTCTTGCTCCGCTAGTTCATATCGCAAAATCTTGTCAGCCGCAGCCGAAGAACCAACCAAGCTTTTTCACCTTCCTTACCAAGACTCCCCCGCAACGTCTCCATCCCCGCTTCCAGCTGCCGCATCCCCTCCACCGGGTTCTTCACCTCGTCCTCCACCTTCTTCGCGAACGTCCGGATCAGCAGCTCCTCCCACAGCTTGTTCGGGTTGTGCTTCTAAAACAGCTGCATTATAAAACCCCCTAATTTTCTGTTGTTTTTTTTGTAAACAAAAACCTTGGTTCAACTATTTCGACACACCCGGTCCCCCTGACTCCTAATCTGTTTTCCCGATCGGCTCACGCTACTCGATAAGTCAAAATATAGGACTCGTTTTTGTTCCGTCCCCACGCTGCCGAGCTATAAAGAGAAAACAGGCGCGCAACCCTGAAGGGGATCATCCAGATTCTGCATGACACCTTGAACTTCCCCTCCCTGGCGCACAAGGTTTTCCGGGGAAGCGGAAAGAGGGTATGAGTTGAGGAAGAAAAGGGATAAAGGCAAACACTTCCATATGTGTTGAGTCAGAGCCGCGGCCCTGCGCGCTGGAATAGGGCCATTTACGGGTGGATGCGGGTGAAAGGACACGGGTCGTCTTCCTTTTCGGACACTGTGTCCAAACGCGCAGCTATGGTTCAACTATTCGGGGGTGGGAGGGATGATCGAGAAAACATGGTTTGACGTCAAGAACGTTGCGCGGCGCCATTCGGAATAGCATGCGGGGGTGTGGGTGGGGGTCAAAAGCTATTTGGAGGTGCAAAGAGATATCATATGGTGCGTGGGAGCTAAGAAGGGTCGTAAAACCGATGCAACGTTTACACCAGAAGCTTGAGAAAACACCGACAAATCGCTAATTGCCCGAGAACCTCCCAAAAACGGTAGCAAAAAGGGAAAAACCTCTCGCTCAATGTTCAAGTTTAGAGGTCGCGCTATATCGCTTCAAAATTGGCTAGTAATATATCCGTGAACTCAGCCAAAATCGGAATTTTTTTCATACCAAAACCCTGAAAACCAAGCCCCCTCAAAAACAAAATAAAAAAACTAGCCAACCTGCAGCACCTCCCCGTTGCTCATCTTCCGCCCGTCCTTCGTGTAGTCGATGTGCTCGGCGTGGCGCCGGTTGAATAGCGGTCTGGAAGCCCCGCCGTCAGCTTGGGATGAGCTAAAAAGATGGACCTGTTAGTGAGCAGCTTCACGGCCATCTCCGGCTCGACCTTCACCCCGTCCACCGGCTGGCAGCGTGCCGCCGGCGTATCTCTTTAAACGGAAAGTGTTAGGAACTAAACTAACCAGTTAATGGCAAACCAATAAGGGGCGTAATTTACGGCAGTCAGGCAAAAAGTCATGATTGAAGAAGGATAGGGCAACAAACACGGTCGACTCACGTTGGAGCTGCGTAGAACTCGCGCATGCTGTCGCACGGAACATTCACCATTCCAATCATGATGGCTGAACTGAAATTAGGCAAATTCAATAAGAAATATCAGATTTACGATTCCCCAAGGGTCGGTAACGAAACTTGGGCCGCCCTCAACTTCTTGCCCCGCCCATACGATAGCTTTATAGCGCGGCGAACCGTAGCCGAAAACAGGCTCCGCCTCCACAGCGAATACCCTATTGATGCAATGGCGTGGGCCTTCTTCGGCTTCTTATCAAAATCCACAGCTTATGAAGGGGCGAACATGCCTGAAGACGTCGGTCGTGACGACGAAAGATCCGAAAATAACCAATCCTAGAAAAACTAGACGCGCCAACCGGATCCGGACCATTGACCGATGCAGTAAACCTCAATGGCGTTCGGAAATTTCGCTGGCACGCGAGTCACCCAAAAACGCTTTTGTATGTATTACCCTAAAACCTCGTGTATAGGTCCGGTACAATTTGGTTCCGTACCAATACAATTGACACCAAATAATGTGCGTAAGGTACAATTCGGCGCAAAAGCTATGTAGACCAAAAGAGCCGGTTCTCAGAGCCTCATACAGCAATTTCTTTCATTAAACCACTCAAATTGTTGGAAATAGCCGAAATACGAACAAATATTCCATCAAAATTGCAAAAATACCATTCGCGAGCGGCGTTATCTGCAAGGAACGGAAAAAACGAAACACACCTAATGACGGTCAAACTGAATTACGGACGCTCCGTACACATGAAAATTTTCACCCGGAACTATACACGGGGAGGACCTATACACGAGGTTTTAGGGTACTTCAAGGTAGCGGCGCGACGGGCCTAGTGTTTTTGAATGTAAATGCTGTTGCTCTGGAATGCGGTGCAAAGACAAGGAGAAACAAACGTTTAATGGTCACAAAAAATGTTTTGAGATAACAAACAATTTATCAACAAAACAATATTATTTACTCATCATCCTCGCCTGCGGATCCAGCATCACCCTTCTTCATGTTGCGCCTCTTGACACGTCCGGGGCGGCCGCCGCCGAAGGGCGAGGTGAGGGCGAATTCGATGTGCTTCTGCGAATCCAAACGGACCATGAATGAGGGGACGTTCACGATTTGGCGACGAACTCTGAAAAAAAAGTAAGTAGCAACGGAGTGACACTGGGATGCAATTATAACCAGTTATGGTTGAAAGGCATATGATCGAAAAACTAGAGCATAAATTTTTAGGTTCATAGACTATATATCTGCGGCTACAAAGCTTTAAAGAAAAGGGGTTGTTGTTTAAAAATTCTTTCCAATTGCGAAAAAGGTCAAGTACCCCAGTTCTCAACCCAAGCTATATGATGTATGAAAAAACCAACCGAATGTGTCTCTGGTGAATCAAAACGCGGGCGTGGTGGATAGATTTGGCGAGTCCAAGCTTGAAAACTTGAGTCTGGAGGCGGCGCTCAAGGAAGTCTTCAACTCCCAGGGCGAGGACGTAATCGAGCTTCATCTTGTCTTCCGACAGAACACCGATGCGGACGAGACGGCGTAGAAGCGCATTGCCTTCGAACAGACGTTTCGGGTCCTTCTCCTCGAGGGTCAGGAGCTCACGAGCGGCCTTTCGGACCTTGGCGAGGGTGTACTTGACGCGCCACACCTCACGCTTGTTGGCAAGACCGAACTCGCCGATGAGCTTCAGCTCCTGAAAAAGGAAAATTGTATGAGCACGGAATATATGAGGGCAAACCGCCGGGGACTGGCAATGACAATTGAGAAACGTTAAACGGCGAAACCTAGCATTTACAGGGTCAAACGAAACTGAATTTCCGCCGAACAGCCCTCAAGATTATTGAAAAGCCGCAAAAAGTTTTCAATTGCGAGCGGATCAAGCCTTATGGATGCAGAAAACCTTATATTCGCCGGGATCAGCAGCAGTTTCCAAAGCAACCATGGAAAAGGAAGAATTCACATACCTGGTCGAGGCGCTCCTTTTCGAACGGACGGCGAGGTCCCTTCGAGACTTTAGAATGGACAGACTTTACCCGGGGCATGGCTGCCTGAAAAAGAGGTATTACTAAAGATTTTTGCAAAAAAACGGCGTGAAAAGAGCGATCAGAATTGCAAAATTATTCGGGGGAAAAGAAAGTCTTTGGAAAATCGGCCGCCATTATTTCAATGCGCCTATGGTAGCCCTCATAGTGCCCCCGCCGCGGGACCCACGTACATAGGCGCGCCGGGTCGCCGATTTGACCGCGTAACTGATTGTGAGTTCCAATTGGTTTTTGATTAATGTTTTACTTCTAAAGAAATTCTAAAGCAATGAAAATAAACAAAAAGCAAGCTAAGATAATTTGTTAGTCATACTGGGATGATATTGGCTTAAGACTGCGCCTTCTGCGTCCATACTATGAGTAATTTTGGTTTTTTCAAATATTATCCGGCGTTTTCGTACACAGTTTCCTGTATGATTTCTTTCGGCAAAGCCTAAAGCTAGATCATGACTGGAACCTTGTTCGAAGGCTCGATATTGATCGACATTAGTGTCGGGAGCCCCAGTATCAACTGGCAGATGGCTGACAAGGTGACGCGACTCACTTTCCCGGGAACTTCCGAATTCAGAACTGAATCGTTTTTTTTATAACCCCGGACTTGTTTTTGTTTTATCATGTATTTTGCGAATTATAACCTCGTATCTTTCATCAAGAACTTAAAACAAAGAGAATAGTATCTCATTTCAGCTAAACCATGGAGCTTCCCGATCCCTATTTGCCGGGCGCAATCAGCCTTCTCGACCAGTTGGATAAGAAGTTGATCGTCGTGTTGCGGGATGGCCGAAAATTAATAGGTAAGTTGGAAATAATGCCAGTGAGTTAGAACCCCTAGACGAACCTACCGAATCTTTATATCCAGATTCAGTCCCAATCATGTTAACGCATTTAGGTTACCTCCGATCAATTGACCAATTTGCAAATCTCATCTTGGACGAAGTGGTTGAGAGAACTTTTTGCGACAAATTCTACAGCGACATCCGGCACGGTTTCTTGTTGATACGAGGCGAGAATGTGGTGCTGGCCGGGGAGATTGACGAGACCCTGGATACCGGATTGAAAGAGGTACGTTTCTTTTTCTAATGTAACACGGAACCACCGACTTCTAGATCACTGGCAATGAAATGACGATGTTACAAGAAGAACGGAGCCGTCACCATAATAGAAAGGTTGGTTGGTTTCCGATTTCCTCGCACTTTAATACATTTCTGGCTGACTTCGGGGTCCCGGGTAGTTTCTTGAAAATTTCGGCCCACTTTCGTTGAGTCATCGAGCTCGATACAGATCTGTCTTGGAAAGACCGAATTACACTGCCGATTCCCAGACGTTTTTCCTCAGATTCTTTTCGGCGATCTTTCAAAAGCATCTGCAATATCAGAGCCAAGAAGTGGACGATAGCTCTAGCTTTACTGAGTGAGATGGATGTAACTTAAATTTTCAGCACGACCTGCCAAAAGCGGAGCCGCAAAGAAAAACGAAGCACGCAGACATGGATGATGCGTATTAACCTGTAAAAATCTGTGAATTCTTGCTGTTTTTGTTTTGTAAGGTTGACCCCCCGGATCTGATCAATTTATTGCCGCCTTCCGGGGGTACTAACAAGAATCAATAAAGCGTTTTGCTGCCACAAGCTTGGTAAATACACGGGATTTCCACGAGTTTGTCGATAAGTGTTGTATTTTGGACGTCTAAGCTTTTTGGAGGAGGCAATTACCTAGGCCTAGGTCCACAGATCATCGGAGACTTTACAAGCTCCACATTTTCCTCCTTTTTTATTAGTTCATTCCTTACAAAGTTCATTCTTGCTGTGTTTTTGTTCTCAATTGAAAATTTCTCAATTTTTCAGGCGGCTGAGAAGGCGCATTTTTTGTGGCGGCTGAAGGTTTCAACAGGAAAGATTAATTTTGGTGAGTGAAAGCTTTTTTTGCTTGTATATATAGGTAATGAAAAGAGTGCTACTTTTTCATGCGTAGCCAAACTTCCACGTGAAGCCGCGATGATTGCGGCGTTGGCACGCTTGAAATCGGCGCGCCCAATTATAGGGCCAGGGCCGCAGCAGCCCGTGATTTCACACATTAGCCGGCGCGAGGCGGGTTGCGATTTGTGTGCGTGTGTGTGAGCTCCCGTCCCATCCCCATCCGTTCACTCTGCGCCCTTTGCCCACTCTCCACGACGACACATGCCCGCCTTTTGCCGGGCGGCCGCGATAGGGCGGTGATTCTGCGATTTGCCCGCATACACAACAACATAGTGCGGAAAAGTGGCCCCCGGATGTTACCGCAATTTTCCATAGCTGCCGTTTCTTCCATCGCGAACATGTTTTGAGAACGTTTCTTTCCGGGGGAAAAGCTTTCAATGACAGGTGTTTGTTTTCGGCTCCACTTTGTTGATTTGGTTGCAGAAAGTTCCGGGGCAGCAATGGGGGGAAAGCCGGAGTTAGTGTTTTGTATTTTATGTCGATGTCAGGACCGTTTCGGCCCGACATTTTTCACATAACGGCTTTGATTTTAATATTAGCGCTAACCTTCCGAGGTCAATCGGTTTGACGTGCTCTAATAATAAGCCAAAAATACCTTTATAAGCCTTGCCCAATTTTTATCATAGTTTTCGTACACTTCGACAGATTCCCCCTCGGTCGGGACTTATTATGTATTCACCGTGCCGACTAAACAGATCCACGCCCCGCTGGGAATGGCTCCGCCCCCATAGACCAGCCACCATATCAAGATCTAGATATATACCGTCGTTTCCGCGATCCGCGTTCAGAACTTAACCCGTTTTCGTCAGCTTCAGCTATAAAAATTCCTTTTCCAGCACGTCACTTTCGCAGAGGGATGGCCCAGCTCCACAAAGTGGTCTTCGTGCTCGGGCCTCCCGGATCCGGCAAGGGGACGCAATGTGCCCTCATTCAAAAGGTATTTTTTTTGATCAATTTCGTCTATTACTCTTTTTTTGAGAATTTGGGTCTTGTCCACCTGTCGGCTGGTGATTTGTTGCGAGCAGAGCGCCAGCGACCGGATTCTGAGTAAGTATATCGTTTGTCTATCCATCATTTTATTTTAGATACGGCCGATTGATTGACGAGCACATCAAGAATGGTTCCATCGTGCCGGTGGCGATTACGTGTGCACTTCTTGAAAATGTAGAGTTTTGCGTATTTTTTTAAAGAACTTTTATTTTTTTCAGGCGATGAAGGCTTCGGGCGACTCGGCCGGGTTCCTGATCGACGGCTTCCCCCGGAACCAGGATAACCTAGACGGATGGCAAAAGGAGATGGCAGATAAGGTGAGAAGTTTACAAGTGGTTTTTGTTAGAAACCACGACCCCAAAAATAATCCCCGATGAGCCGGCAGCGGGCGCGAGGATTCGGAAACGCTTATCAGGCCTATAACCTATGCGCTCCGTGCGCTTTTTGCCGTGATTTCTCGGCGTGTGGGGCGACCGGACGGGGTCATGCCGGAAAATGGCAAAAAGCCGATCGGCGCGAATGGGAACTGGGAATGTTGAAAATTAATTCCGGGAGCTTCGGATGGAAAGGAAAATCCGTCGGGAATAAAGAGATAACATGAAATATGATTGGCCGAGCTTTATCAGGCGCCGTATAACTTGCTTATCACGGATACGTTTTAAAATGTCACTAAAATCAAGTGAAAATTTTTTAGAAAATGCTTAAAAAATGGAATTTTATTCGGAAAATAGGTTACTTTTGCTTTAAATATTTAAATTTGTGTTATTTAGTAGATGGTCATGAATTTTCCACTGTTACGAATGGTATAAAACAATATAGAATCGCTTAAATAACAAAATTGGGTCCTAAGGAAAAAGCTCCCTCCCGCTACCTCCAAAAAACCTCATTTCTTTTCAGGTAGACGTCCGGTTCTGCCTCTTCCTTTCGTGCGAAACGGGTGTTTGTGTAGATCGTTGCTTGCATCGAGGGCAGGGAAGGTAAATTTTCATAATTTAATTTTTATTTCCTGCTACCATATAATTTGTTCTCTTCAGAACCGACGACAACGAAGACTCGCTCCGACTGCGCATCGACACGTACAACACCCAGACATTCCCGATCATCCAGCACTACGAGAAGCTCGGCCTCGTCCGCGAAGTCAAGACTAACCGCGACCCCCAAGACGTGTACGTCGACGTTGAGAAGGTCTTCAAAGAAGACGGATTCTAGGATTATCCCTTAACGTGAAATGTATGTATTTCAACCTTTTTTTTGCCGTGAGAGCATTCCCTCCTTATTTTTGTTCTGCTGCCCACTGTGTGACTCCTTCCGTCTCCCATCTTCCCCCGATACTTATCGAACTTAACACACGACCCAGATTCGCTATCCCCCTCTTTCTACCCCCAGTTCTCCCCCAGTATTACGCGTTAATTTGAGTATTCCTATATGCTATTGTGTTGCTGACTTCAGTGAAACCTTTTAGGCAAATAAACTTTTTTATGAGACCTTGGTCGTTTATTTGAGTAGGCTTATTCGGAATTTGTTTATCCTAACAACAACAATATCGGCCAACAAGAAAAAATAACAACCTAGCTTGAAAAATTCTATGCTTCCGGTTGTATTGCCCAATCCGGGAGATCAGTCTGATAGCTCCAGTTCTCTGTTTCGTATCTGAAACGTTTATAGTTACGCAACCGCGCGTTAAATACCGTAAACAATGTAGATTCAGCGAAAAGTGCGCCATTGTTGGGGCCTTTTTCACGACATTACAGCCGAGGCACACGGGGTCATAGGTCGGCCGCTCTTCCCGGGGTATAAACGGCGGCTCGGCGGTCACCTGAATATATCATTAGCCATTTGACGAAAAATATTTCACTACCTCCCCAAACGCCATCTTCTCCATCATCTCATCGTACCCGGGCGCGATTTCCTCGAGCCAGTTCGTCATCTTGTGGTTGTCTCGCACATCGATGGCTAACTAAAGAGGCTCAGATCCTAATTTCAAAAATACCTGATCGAATCCCTTCTTATAATCGGCGCCTTTGCCCCGCTCCGGGCCCCAGACCGTCGAATTGTAGATGGTGTCCCCAACGATTGGGTGGCCTTAAAAAAGGATTATAGGTTTTAGGAACTACTCCAATACCTAGAAATTGGGCGTGGACTCGAATTTGATGCGTTCGCCCAGTGTCGATGGTTACCCTAGAAATAGAGAACATTTTGAAGCCTTTAAAATGCCATACTTTACAACAGAAACCTTCCCATCGGTCCACATCCTTTTGAATCGTGATCGGGCGTCCTTGCCGTCGGCGCGCACACACTGGATGCCCATGCTCACCACTAGGTTCCCGAGCGGCTCTTCGCACACGATTTCTTCCCTAAAAATCGTCGTTGTTTTCGAGAGGAAACTCTAACCTTAAAATGGCGCTTTAAATAGAGTTTTTTGATTTATGAAGTTTAGTTTTTCATAAAACAGTAAAAAAAGGAATAAAACGTACTCTGGAAAGACGCCATCCACCTTGCAAACATATTCCTTCACCCAGTGGCCCAGCTTGAGCGTTTGTTTAAACTAAAAAAGTTTTTTAAAGCCTAGAAAAATTACGTCGAGATCCGTCGCGTAGTTTTTCGCAAACAGCAGCAGCCCGGAAGTCGTACGATCCAACCGGTGAAGCACTGAAAAAAACCTTTAAACAAACTACCGAGTTTCCAATTTATTTATTTTTGCTTTCAACGTCTGCGCCACAAGCCCATTTTCGCCTTTCCACGACCGGCGGGGCAGACAATTTTGCGTGTGTGCTAATGGACGTGCCTCTCAGGCCGGTGATTTGATGCTGGGTGCGGAGAAGGCCGAGAACCGTGTGAATCGAGTATTGGCCGCACGCGTGCACGGGCAGGCTCGCCGGCTTGTCTACAACGAGGAGGTTTTCGTTGTCCTCGACGATGCGGATCTTGCAGTCGAGCACCTGAATTTGTCGTTTTTGAATATCTTTAAAAACCGGGTACTTTTGCAAGATCGGGGGGGGGGGGAGAACAAAGAAAAACCATATCATTTTCGACCGGAATTTGAAGTTTTAAAGCATTTTTCCGAGTTTTCTAAATAGTTTTTCCACGCGAAGGATAACTATTTTTTGGCGCTAAGCGGCTACTCCCTAGAAAATTTATTAAAAAAATAGTTAAATGCTTGATTTTTCATTTTAAATTTTTAAACATTTTTCTAAGCTTTCTAAATTTTTTCATTTGAAATATAGCTGAATTTCATCAATAATTATGAAAATAATTAAAAGAACTATGTTGCCTTAGGTTGAAATTTGCCAGAGCGCCGGTTTTTCAACAATTTAAAACGCACCGGATGCTCGTGCCGGTGGCCCCAGTGCTCGATAAAGTCCGCGTTCTTCAGCACGTACTCTGTGTCGGTGATCTGCTTCCCGTTCACGTAGACGCGGCCCAGCTTCACGGCGACCGTCTGAAATTTGATGCTTGGAGTGTGCCATTCAATTTCGCTCGCACCGGAGAAAGAACCTCACAAGACGATGAACGCGCTTTTTCACTCAAGTAACCCCGAATTTATAAGGGAGGAGCGGTGAACGAGGGCCGGGGATCATTTCCGCGAAGGGCCCTTGGACGCTTCGCCAGGGCACCAAACCAACAAAAAGCTCATCACAGGTCTTTTCGGATGGTCGCAACAGCCTTTTAAAGGGTTTAGACGTCTAGTGGCGTCACTTTTCACGTTTGTAAGCTTCTATGCGACTTCTAAAACCGGTTCTTTTGCGTTATCGGGGGGGGGGGGGGGTCCTATATGGGCAGATTTGCCTGGCTATAGCAAGTGATTTAAAAGCGTTTTTTATAGAATTTAGGGTGCTTTCGCATTATCGGAGGGTCCATTTAGAAATTCCTAGTAGCGTAATATGAAGTATCCAAATAGCTTTTTTAGTAAATTTAACTTGATTTAAAATGGAAAATCCATCTGAAAAACTTGCGAAAGTTGAAATTTTTCATCTAGAATTTAAGCTATCTTTAAAACGTCAAAAAATTTTCAATATTCGAAATTTTGCCGCAGTGGGTCATTTCGCCTTTTGCAGTCTTTGGACAAATATAAGTTTTTAGTTTTACGAAAGTAAAAAAAAGTGACGAAAACCGTTCTCTATTTACAATAACAAAATTAAATCCTAAACAAAAAACTGGACCCTACCACGATCGCAAAAATTAGGGCTTCAAAATAAACCCGAATTTAACGTCTATACCGGTCAGCCTAAAAAAAAAACGTTGGTCTTCTGGGCGCTCATGGGCGGCCAGCCAATTTGAACGACCATTTCATCTTCCCAATTAGAGCTCGTTGCAGCCGGACGCTGCAGACGTCTTCGGAAAAAACCAAGGATGACCTTGGAAAGGGTAGACTGGTGCTCCCGGGGTTCCTCCGGAAACTTTTCTTATCTTACAAGCTTGAAAGAAGCATATTTTTATGATTTTTAGATTAAATGGCGGCATTTTCTGGACCTCTGAACCTCAACTTCTTTTGTGCTCGTCTTAAAGAGATAGGGGCGGCATAAGCCAATCGATTACGCGAGGGAAAGAAAATGTCTCTGCGCCTCTCCCCTGGGCGCCCTCTCTCGCCGCTGCATCTGTTGACCCCCCTCATCTCTTTAAAGCCCTAATTTTTCCAAAGAATTGTCAACTACGTAGCTTCCGGTCCGCTAGTAAATCCTTTCGATCTCCCCAGACCCGGCCGACGTTTCTCACCGATGTTAATGGGGACCAACCCGTCACTTGCCGAAGATATGTGACCACCACCAAAAGCCTGGTCGCCAGGCCCAACTACCCGCGAAAAGCTTCAGCTGTTTTCGCTATTAAAAGCTGATACCAGCGTTCAAAAAATGGGCTCTAAAGGTGCTTTTTCTTTATCGGGGGGCGTGATCGAAACAGGAAAGCTTTCCCCTACAAACTAATTTTCTAAGATAAGTAATGGCAGTGTTTCTCCGCTTTTGTTAATCGTAAAAACGCCATAAATTTTTAAAAACTTACAAAATATCAATTATTGGACCCAAATTTTTTCTATTTTGAAAAGTTTTGAACTAGTTTTTCCAATTGACACCCAATCAACATCTTTAGAACCTGTATTGAAAAACTTGCTATTAGATTATTAGGCATTTCTCGGCTTCCGCCCGCCCCGCCGCCCTACCCCCGATAATGCAAAAGAACCAATTTTTCGCAATCTATATTTTGGGCTAGTTCTGGCTTTGAACCACACAAAATGGCACACCCCCTTTTGAACTTCGATCCGGCCAAATACCAGCTTCGGCGGAAATTGAACGAAACCGGATAGCATGCCGCGAGGACGGGGACGTCTTCACGGTGTTCAGTCACAGTTTTGACATAGACGCCGTACAGATCTTTGTTTTAAAAAAAAACGGCTGCCCCTCCTTCTTTGCAAGTTTCGTTAACCCAATTTGTCTAGTGTTTTCTCGGGGTCTCCTGAAATCACCGAAAGCGAATCTCCGGCCGGTCCCTGTTTTGGATATGGCCAATTTTTGAGGGGGAAGTCACGCAAAAGTCGTCTGTTGCATCTCCTACACCCGCATCCGCCTAGCCATAATAAAACTTTTTTAATTAGCTCACAACTTAGAATCGCGCAGCCTATTTTTCGACTTACTATTGCACAGAGCAGTTTCAAAAAATCTGCACAATTTATAAACATGCAAAATTGGCTGCCAGACCCTATTTAACTATTTTTTTCTTTTATTTAACCGCTATTTAACCTCCCCCCGGTAAGAAACCTTTACCAGTTTATCAGCCTAATTTTGTAGCGTTTTCTCGATTTCCATAGACATTTTCTAGGAATCACTTTTTTACCTTTTCTAAGTCAAATTTTCGAAAACCACTTTCGAAAAATGTACAGGGTGTGCAAAAAAAAAAGCCCACAGTTTGCACCAAAATATCTCGATTATAGTAGAGAATCGAAGGTACGTTACCATGCCAGAATGCTTAAATATGCTGGGTATGAAGATTTAACACAACTTGATTTTTTCGATTTTTGAGTACGAAACTGTACTATTGACGCTGGTTACGACCGAAAATTGTGCGTTCTTGAACGGGTGGTGGGAAAATTCTGATTTTTGGCCTAAAAATAGTATAAATTTGTAGAAAGGTAATGGCAAAATCTTAGAATTTTTCGAGGTCTATTTCATTTTTTACAAACAAAACAATTTTCGCGATTTTGTGTTATTTTCTTCTTTGAGTGATAACTCGCTTCTAACTCACTACTCATGGCTGATATTTTGTCAATGACCTATCCAAGTATTAATCTCGGATTCCACACCAAATTCCACCACCATCTATGGTATTTTTGTATTGCTTGCTAAAACGTGCCCCAGTGGGGTACTGTAGGTTTCGTTTTTACCGCTTTTCTCGGGACCCCTAGCTTCGATCCGGCTGAAATTTTCTGGGTTGTTAGGCAATAAGTAGTGGCACCTTGCTGCCAAATACGAGAGCGTACTATCCACAAACTTTCGTGAAAAAGACTAAAAACTGATTTTTTAATTCTGCCACAGAATCTTGTAAATTTTTTGGTCAGTTGGTCCATAAACCGCTTCTATTGGTTTTACAAAAAGATCGAAGCGATTCCATGGCAAAAACCCCACGAAAATCGCAAATTTCGGTTTTCTACAGTAACCCACGTGGAGCGCGTTTTAGCATGCCATCACAAAATTCCATAAAGTGACGATTTTTCTATTCGAGGGCCTTCTAGAGGTGATTGTAAGATAGCCTGTCAAAAATGACTGATTTTTGATGGTAAATAACAAAGTTACGAGGCCAAGTGCAAAACAAGGCCAGAGGGCCGATTTTGGGTTCGAGTAGCCGGGGTCAATTTTCGAATTTTTAAAAATAAAAAAGCTACCTAAGTCTTCTGGATACGATTATAGCTTTGCTGTTATTATCTACGCCCGTAAAATTTGGGGGCAATCTGATTCAAAATTATGGTGACTTTCAGCTCAAAATCGAAGATCACCCTATTCCAAAATCGAAGTTTAGAAATCTTCTTAAAATTTTTGCGACGTGAAATTGCTTTAATCTTTGCATAGTTTTATTCAACTGATGGCACTGTCTTATTGCTCAAAATATCGCTACGACCCCACCTTCCAAAATTTTTTTACGCAACCTCGAATTCGGTTTATTTCGGGTTTTGATGAATTTTCTTGGCGCCAAAGGCTGGTCAAATAAATTCAAGAACATGGCTTCAGGATGCGCTACTCAAATAGTATCAGATAAAATTAAAACGATAATTTTCACAGCGCGACTAAATTTTATAAAATGGTGACAATATTCGGAAAAAAAGCACGAACGAACCGTTTTGGAGGCCCTAAAAGACGCCCCTCTAAAGGGGTACGGTAGCTCGAAATTTTGTAGATGATAGATCAACCCCAGTCCTACATAGCTAAGCAAAGAAAACAGATGAGGCCCCTTTGGCAATCTAGAAATATTTTTCCAAAGTTGGGTTGCGAGACCTCGAAAAATCCATGACCAGGGGGTCGTTGAAAAACTCGAAAATTCATCGATCTCAAAAAATTCTTTAATATGTTTATGCGATTGTGCATAGTCCGTAGGTATTCTACAACTAGTTATTTTGACATTGCCACCATGAGTTTTTTGAATATCGAAAAATTACGAAATTTCCCCATACAAAATTTCATTCCTCGCTAACTTTTCAACCAGACCCTCAAAAATTCTTAAATTTTGTAGGTACATATCTGCTGGCTATATTAACTTACTTAATAAAAATTAGATGCCAGCCACCACAGGAAACTGAGAAAAATACAAATGAAGTTGCCCCGAACGCACAGTTTTCGGGTGTCATTTGTACTGATACGTCGCCAAAAATCGAAAAAATCAAGTTGTGTTAAATCTTCATACCCAGCATATTTAAGCATTCTGGCGTGGTAACGTACCTTCGATTCTCTACCGTTCGCGAGTTATTTCGACCCAAACTGTGGGCTTTTTTTTTTGCACACCCTGTATTTATCTAAATTGAAGCGTCAAAAACGGCATGAAATAAAAATGTAAAGTTTCGAAATTCTGATTTTCGAAAAAAGACGTTTTAAAAATGCCATCGCCATTTTCTCGGTCCCCAAAACCCCAGCAAACCCGAATCACCGGTCCTGCCGTTTTGGATATGGCCATTTTTTGAGGGCGAGAAAAAGCCTAGAGAAGAGCCCCGTCCGCCGCACCTCTCACCATACCCGGATCGCCCGGCCACAAATCGAGTTTGTCATGGGCCTTTTAAGGGGCGCTTCTCCTGGGCTGTGGCCCAGGTCAAAGGGTCCTGCTCCTCTTCTTTGGCTTGCTGAGAGAGCGCGGCATGGCCATAATGCCGGCTGACATTAATCTGATGCCGGCGGAGCGCCGTGTCAGGTAGAAGCCGGCCCCGAAAGTGCCCGGACACAAGTCCCCTCCTTTGGGTGGTCGGCATCTCCAGATTCTGTCTTTGGCTGGCTTTGGGTATTCGGTGTGTGTTCGGCTCATGATCCGCTAAGCTTTCCGTAGGGCTTCTGAGGGCTCATTTTTGGTCTTTGCTGCCGGAGTATAGTCGGATTTGTCGTTTTTGTCGTAGTCGTCAAAAAAAAAGTAAAAAAAACCATACGGAACTTTGGCAATATCGGGGGGTCTAGATAGACCTGATTAAATGCCAAGATTTTCATAATGCTCTAAAAATCAATTAGCCTATAGATGTCAAGTGAATAAAAAGCTATCTATAAAATTTAAAAATTTTCAATCTGGAATTCGGCTTGAAAAATCAAGATTTTTATTGGGTTTCATAAAGTACAAAATTGTGTAGCATATTTTAAGAAGCTTAACTGAAAAACTATCTAACTAAAAAACGTTTTAAATTTTGATATTTTAATCGAAAAGCCTTTTAATGGATTTTTTTATAAAAAAATTGTAAAATTTTACGTTTTTAAAGACTTGTAAAAACTATTGTGGAAAGACCAAAATCAGATCCTAATGAAACGTTTGCCCCCCCTGATATTGCCAAAGCACCAAAAACCTAACTATTCAGGGTTTGAAGCCTGCAAACACCTTTTGGAGAACAAAAAGTTCAGCTGGCCAAACACCGAAGAGAAACATTTTCATACTTTTTCATCAGAAACCTGACAATTAGCCAGGCGCCAGGCTGCTGTTTTTCATATTTGAGAATTCTGAGAGTTCCAAGGTTTGCAATTTTTTTTGTTGATACTTTTAAAAGCGTTCAGGATGCTTTTAAAACCCCCTAAAAATGCTATTTCTCACCGAGTAGTGCTTGTTGCAGCTGAGGAACTCCTGGGCGAAGCAGTCGACCAGCTTCCGTCCCAGCCATCGCCCTTTCGCGTAGGTGCGCCAAACGGACCAGTACGGGTCGAGGTAGCGGATGCCTAAAAAGATGTTTTAATTTTTTAGCGTTTCGCAGGTTTACGTTCATTTCGCCGATGTTCACTTCACCGATTTCTCTTTATTTATGCTAATTAAGTTCGGTTTCAGTAAAAATGGAATTGAATGTTTTCGATTTGTATCGACTTTAGCTAAATTAAATCAAGGCAGGTTTTCAAAATTCTCGGGCTGAAAAAATCGCCCAAGCTTGAAGGAACTTAAATAAGCATGCATAAAAAAATCGGCGAAATGAACGCAAATAGTTTCCCAAACCCTCGAAGCCGATTTTGACTCCCGCTCCTCCTCACACCGAGCGCCTCAACCTCAAGCAAAGAATTCTCAATTTCCGCTTGGACCAACTGCCGCACACGCGCCTTTAGTTGGCTGGCCCCGGGGAAATTGGGACGGCGCAGACTTTCTCGGCTTCAAGCAATTCCTGGTAGCATATTTTCTTTTGGAACGGCTCACGTTTCGCAACTCTTGTTTAAAAGGGAACGTTTTCTACGTCATCAGCGCGATTCAATCTGGCCATTTTTAAAGCTAGCTTGCATTAAAAGTAAAGAAAATTAATTTCTTTCACAGCCACCAATAGTCAAAGACCCTTGTTTACTTCCTTGAAGCACCCCCCCAAATTAGCTGAAAATAGCCGAGATTTTAGGCTGGCTTTGGCGGGGAAATGTCGAAATTATTTTTGGAAGCGTATTTTCAAACATCAGTGTGAAAAAAACACTCGTGAAAATTTAAGGTTTAGAAAAGTTATATTTGGGTAATATTTTGGCCATGAATTTACAATATTTTTTTAAGAAGCTTAAAGGGCTGCCGACGGCATGTGTCGATCCCCCCCCCCCCCCCATCAACAAATTGGCAAGTAGCCAACAGGGCAGAGAGCGCGCCTGGGGAGAGGCGCAGAGACAATTTCTTTCCAGCGCGTAACCGATTGACTATGCCGTCGGCATCCCTTTAAAAGTCGGTAAAAATCAGCGTTTTTAGCAACATCTAAAAACTATCTAAAAAGTTTTAAATTTGGGGATTTCGGTTAAGAAGAAAAGCAAGAAGCAAGAACCAAAAACAGCTGTTTACAACCCGCGTCCACATCCCTTTAGTCGGCACACTACCCTCCTCGCGGCCCACCGCCCAATCTCAACCGCTCATCTTTGTGCCCAACCCCATTTTCCGCTCGCAGTGGCCACCAACGCATGGCCAAATTCCCCGGGAAATCCATTAGGACTTCTTGCTCTGATCGATGGACCCAAAGGCGTCTTTGCGATTATTTTACGAACGGATTTGGTGGCATAGTCGAACTTTTGTAATGCCGAATCTCCTATATGCTCGAAAGTTCTCGATTCCCAATGCGAAAAATTAAAAAATTTCGTCTTAATGGTTTCAAAATAGGCATTTTGAAATCGGTGATTATGAAAAAATTAGGCATTAAGAAAATTCCGCGCTAAATAGCAGTAGCCGAACTGTTTTTTACTGTTTCTAAACGTAAAAAATCACAAATTTCCCTAAACATTCCCAAAAATCGATCTCGACTTTTCATCTGAACCGACCAAAAAATTTGAATCTAAATTTTCTAAAAATTGTGAGATCGTTTTTCCACTTGAAAGATAGCTAGATTTTACCCAAAATCTATTACGCTATTTGGCATTTCTAGACCTAGGCACACCCACCCTCCGATAACGCACAAGGACCTGCGATTATTTTGCGAAAAGCTACGCGGAAGGGCAGGGCATCTCTTTCTTAACAGATGACCAATTTGTCCATTGGCCGCTGGGCCCCCTATTCACCACCCTGAAAATTGCCGACCCGGAGGTCTGTTCTATCCGCATCGGGGAGGCAGTCGAAGGGTGGCCGGTGCCTATTTTCTTTTTCTTTCGCATATTTGCCGGTGAGGAAAGCCAAATATGAGGGCTGGCTATGGGGGGTGCCCCCTGGCCAATTGCTATCCATTTCGCCCAAGAAAAACGCTCCTTTTTCCTGGCTCATCAATGCAAATATATTTTAAAGGGACCAGCCTTTCAGTGATGGAGCCTCAAAAGAAGCCATTTTTAGATGATAAAGGGCTTTACGATATGACTTGAAGGTTCTTGTGGATTATCGGGGGGCAAATTTTTCTTAGTATCCAATTTTGTCTCAGCTGTTTTTTACACCATCTAAACGTCAAAAAAAGACAAATTCGTAAAAAATTAAAATCAAGATTTTTCGACCAATTTCTAATTTCCTAAATTTTTTTAAGCGTCGGTTTTATAATCTTCCATAGTTAATTTTTTTCTAAAAACTCTATTACATCACTCGACATTCCTAGACATGTAGAAGAAATTCTTTCCCCCGATAAGGAGAAAGAACCGACATGGCCCATTCGATAGAGCTGCAAATTCTGAGCCACTCGCATCTTTCAAAACGCCTGAACGATACTAGATTGGAGGAAGCATTTCTGAAACTTAAAAATAAGCAAAACGGCGTTTTCAGAAAGAAAGACCGCTTTTTCAGACGAACTTTCGGCGCTTTTCGAAACGTGAAACTTGATCAGAATATCGGAGCCGAATTGTCGCACTACCCCCGCATCAAAATACGCCAATTTACCCCAAAGCGAACACGTGTACAAAATTAAGAGTTACCCCCATTTTTTTTTGCATTATTTGACCTCATTGCAATCCCAATCATCTCCCCCATTGCCTCCCATTACCTGCCCGGAAAAAGTGGCATTCTGGAATCCCGGCAATTATCCCCCACGCCGCTACATATCAATTATTTGATCCGCCCCGTAGCCAACGTGCCCAGGTTCACGGCTTGAGCCATTTGGAAATGCCCCGAATTTGTTACAATACTTCAGTTTTACCCTGTAACCAAATCGTTAGCTCAAAAATTCACCATCAACTATCCTAAAGCCGACGGGCATCATAGGGTCCTCCTCCTCGGCCTCGTCAAAGCGCTGTCGTTTTGGTGGTTTCCGCTGAAAAATGGCAATAATCTTTATTTGGAGCTTTTGCAATAAAGGGGAGGATGAAGATTTTCCTGATGATTCTTTTTACTATTTCTAACCGTAGAAACATTGCAGATCTAATAAAAAACACTAAAAATATCGATTTTTGCGAATCAAAAGTGGCCGATTTTCGATTAACAGCTGAAATTTTCAAGAATTTTCTAAGTTTCTAGTTTTTTCACCCGAAATATAGCTTTAGATAGCTCTTTTTGGCCTATTTCGTTCAAAGACATTACTAAGTACGTCTGGAATTATAGAAAAAAAATTGGCTTCCCTCTGGCAATAACAAAGAACCGAGCTTTCTTTTCAAAAATCGAAAACCTATGTAAAATAAAAAAACCCCGATCCACTTCCAGAAACACTAAATTTGTCCGCGCAGCCCCACCACCCGTGCGACCAGCCTTCCTACGCTAATTCAATTATTCGACGAGCGCCTTCTTCTGAAAACTCCCTCACTTTATTTCCTCCTTCAGCTTCCGATCGTCTTTTTCGGTGACCTTTCGGCTCCTCGGCCGGATCGATGCTCTAAAAATGGCTTTAACTCCGGAAAACTCCTACTTTTACGCCTTCTGCACTTGTGTTCGCTTCTCTTTCTATGTCGTCGGCCTCGCCGTCAGGCATGTGTGTCCTGAAACATTTTGAATAAATCAGGAGGCCGAGAAAAAGAACAATACATCTGAATTAAGCTGGAATTATGTGTTTTCACGGAATAAATATCGAGCCTCGCTTCTGGCTTAAAAGAATTCAATTTTAGCAGGATGCAGGATGAGTTTGTGATGTCATACTGCAATGCATGCCTTGGCTCTACGGATCCGGACTATCAAGTAAGTTGAAAAAGGGGAATTTTCAAAAATAAAATACGAAAAAGGAATTTTATTTAGTTTTTGGATCAAAATAATCAGTTACGGCACGAAAAGTTTTCGCTGCGTGCATTAGGTGCGAGCGTAATTAGTAGTCAATCGGAAGCTCTTACAGGATTGAAATCAAGTTGGAAGTGGAAAACTTTTCTAAAAATAGGGGCTCTAAAAAGTTTTAAAACGCTTTTGGAGATTAAGAAGTGCAGTATTATGGCTTGGGAAGCTAAATACAGGACGGTAAACGAGCAAAATTGAATGCGAGGCTTGTTTTTAGTTTTTAAAGGTATAATTTTTCAGACGTACAACTTCGCGGTATCCGGGGTGCTGTTGGCGCTAGTCGGGCTGGTGGGGCTGGTCGGGAACGTGCTCGTCGTGCGGGTCTACCTCTCACGCTCACAACGCATCCACTCGACGCCCATCTACCTGGCCGCGCTGGCCACGTCCGACTTTTTCTTGATCCTCACCGCCATGTTTCTGTTCGTGCTGGAGGCGTGGCGGCATCACAATTATCCATGTAAGTTTATTGACAGATTAATGGCAAATTTAATTTTAAGTCATATCCGCAGCATTTTTTGCTGTGTTTTCCTCAGAAACCATCAAAACAATCCTATTTTTTTGTCTTATAATTACAGCTTTCGTTCTTTGCTCTAGAACACTCTATAGACATTCCTTTCCAGTTCTGGCGTGGCTCTACACAACCGGTGCCCCATTCATCTTCCCGTTGGCCGCCGTTTTTCAGACGTCTTCAGGTACCGGGTTCACGTGCGGGCATAATTTTGGGCTGGAAAGCAAAGAAGAATTCGTGTTTTTGAGATTAATAAGGGGTAAAGGAATGTTGCAGATACGTAGAAGAGGAAATTAAAGCGCCTAAACCATAATAAAGTTTAGAAAAACATAAATTCTTACCTATTTTTAGTATATCTCTGCGTGGCAGCCGCTGTCGATTGTTTCATCACGGTCGTCTTGCCAACATCTGTACGCCAACTTTATTGCACACCAAGGTATAACTAAAACCCATTAATTGACGTTAAAAACCCAAATTCCAGGCGCGCCAAAATCACCGTCATCTGGATCATGAACTTTTGCGTTTTCTACAACATCCCGCACGCATTTGAGATTGAAAAGGTGGGCGGCAGATTTAAAACTCAATTTTAGAAAGAAAATCGATAAATTTATGTGAAAATATAATTAATAAAGTGAAAATACAGTTTTACAAAACATCTTGAGGTGCCGTGCATCGGGGACAACGGGTTGAGCTCACAAATTTGCCCCACCGACATTCGGAAAGACCCCATCTACTACACGATCTACTACACCTACATGTACACCACTTTTCTGGCCGTGGGCCCGTTGATTCTGTTGATTCTGCTGAATATTTGTGTGGTGTACACGGTGGTGACGCGGAAAGAGGATAATGGAGGTTTGTAAAGTCAGGGTATCGTTGTGATAGTTAAATATAGGTTTTGGGACTTTTAGAAGTATATTTTCTAGTATAGAACCGTTTTTCAGACTTAATCGAAGTGAAAAAGGTTACGTAAGGTTTTTCAACGCCTAAGGTTTAAAGATGTAATATTACGGTTTTCGTTTTAATTAGCGAAAGTTATAACAGTTCTATTGAATTTCAGGGAATTTAAAGGTATAGAAGCTACTAAAATTTTTTTCTGGCTCTTTTTTTTGGTTAATCTCGTTAATTTAATAAGTTAAAAGTTTGAAAGTGCAGGTTAAAATTGTAAAGCTATATTAAAACTTAGACCAGCTTTAATTTAAAGTTTAATAGAAAATTCGAACGTTTTAATGTTCTTTTTAAGAAGAATCCGACACGGTCAGCCTAATCCTCGTCGTGTTCTTCTTCATTTTTTGCAACTTTACGGCACTGCTCGTCAACTTCCTCGAGTTGATATTCATGTACCAGGTGGGTCAAGTAAGCAAATTTTCAATACATTTTTATCAAAATTTTAGCTGGGCGACATTCTGGTGTATCTCGTCGATTTGTCGAATTTGCTGATTGTCATCAACGCGACGGCAAACTTTTTCTGTTATTTCCTGTTTGGAGTGTCGTTCAGGTAGGGTTTCCTACCATTTTGGCAAGCATAAGCCAAAGCTAAGCCAAGCCTAAGCCTTAATCCGAGCCTAAGCCTAAAAAACCAAATTTTAAATTTCAGAAGAACACTCTTCGCCATTCTGCGACGACCAAAAGTGAAAAACACGGAAATTATCTGGGAAAACGGAGCCACAAAAATGACGGACCCACACACACTTTCAACTTTTCTCTAAAAAGTATCGATATTTTCGTCGTTTTCCCATAACTTTGCTTCTTGTTTTTGTTTTCATATACTCCTTCCCGGTGCTATCTAGCCTTTCATTACAACTTTCAATTAAAAATGTTGGTTTTAAGCTAATTTAAATGCCCGTTCTTGAAAACGCCGAAATCCTGACAGCCAAAATACTGACCGGCAAAAATTCCCAAATCCCAAAATCCCAAATTCCCGACATGCAGGATTCGTAAAAGGCAATGGCATTCAAACCAGCGTCGTCTTTATATGGCTGCCGGGATTTTCGACGCTCGCTATTGTGGCTGTCGGTATTATGGCTGGAATTCCTCGATTCCCCTCTGCAACTCTAGACACTCGGCCCTCTTCGCCAATGTGTGATACGGTTTCTCCCGGATTCATCGGAATCTCGTGTGTTTGTTTCGACCCTCAGTTTTGTGTGGTTTTTCATGATTTTCGAAGGTGTTTTTTTCGGTGTTTCCCCGTGTTTCCGCATTTTTATTGCGTGTATAAATTGTATTTAAAGTTGGGGGGTGGCGATGGAGGGATTGGGAAAGTGAAAAAACTACGGGGGGTCACAGGTCCTTTAAAATTCATCCAGGCTCGAATTCAAGGTTGGAAATGGTAAATATAAGAAAAACAAGTATGGAAGCGGTATTCGATCGTTTTCTCTCCTCCCTCCACTCTCTCTTTTATCTCCTCACTCTCTCACTCTCTCTCTCTCTCTCTCTCTCTCTCTCTCTCTCTCTCTCTCTCTCTCTGTCCCTTTCTACGCAATGACAATAACTTCATCAACCCCATGCTCCCAACTCGTGGACCAAGGGACCAGCCAGGCCAATCATCCACTTCATCTACACCCTAACCATTGCCCTCCACGGCCCCCATTTTCTCATTGGCTCCACACTCTTCGCATTTCCTCCGGGATCTCGTTCTCACTTTGCGGGCTCCATGGCCACACCATCATCCCCGGTCCGTTTAACAGCAGCAACAGCCGCATTCTCTCTCTCTCTCTCTCTCTCTCTCTCTCTCTCGGTCTCTCTCTTCCATTCTGCGACCTCTTATATCCAACCCCAGCTTGGCCATCACCATTATCCACTGACTGGCCCGCTGAATCGAAATTACCAGAGGCATGGAGCGGAATTTTGAAGTTTTGAGGTTTATATCTCGCTCTCTCTCTCTCTCTCCCCTCTCTCTCTCCCTCTCTCTGTCTCTCTTTGGCGTGTACATTTTAAAAGTGCTTGCTTGTATCGTGTTGGGAGCGCATAGCCTAAGCATGCCTATGCCTAAGCCTAAGCCCAAGCTCGAGCCTTAGCTTAACCTAAGCCTAAGCCTAAACCGAAGCCTAAGCCTAAGCCCAAGCCGAAGCCTGTGCCTAAGCCTAAGCCTAATCCCCCAGCTTACCCCTAAGCTTATGCCTATGCCTAACAAGGAGTGTCCTTTTGGTGTCATCGGCAAAACGATTCGAGACCCAGCTCATTCGATAGAGAATTGAATTTTAAACAAGACTGTGCTGTTCATTTTTGCGGAATGGCTGTCCCTGATTTTATAGAATTAAAAAACCAAGCGCGAAACCTTAACAACTCGCTCCCCAGGCACCAATGTATGGGCGTCGCCGGCATTTTTTTAATTTTATAAAATCAGGGACAGCCATTCCGCAAAAATGAACAACACAGTCTTGCTCAGAATTCAATTCTCTATCGAAGAGCTGACTCGTTTTGCCGATGAACCATAAGGCACCACCCCCAAGCAGAGCCAATCCCCGATTTCCATCGCGTAATCCCCATTGTCCCTTCAGAGACGAACTCCCCCGGTGAAGGCGTGGCTGTCAAGCAAGCGGCCACTTGGCACCTCACAAGTGCCAGCCGAGTGCCACACACACGCTCTTGCTCGACACACTCTTGCTCGACGTAAACTGTAACATTAGCCCGGCGGGGTCGTTTGGAGGAGTGCCCCGTTCGGCCCTAAACTTGTCGGCGGCCCCGCAAGATGATCATTGTCGCCCAGGAGGATTTAGGATTTCGGGGGTCAAGGTTTGGAAATTGGGGCCATTGGGGCGAAAAAAGTTTGTAGAATTTTTCGAAACAGTATTTAGCGACGATTTAGCATTTAGCTTGCAAAAAGCCTGTTTTCAAGATACCGCATCCGAAAAACGTCGATTTTTCAAATAACCAACTTCTATAAGCCTGGAAAATTCCAATAGTCTTTTTTTTGCTTTTCGAGCTGTTCCCGCTTGTTTTTCGAATTATTCTCATTTTATGGAGATTGTAATGGGAAATTAATTTTGTCGAGATTTCATTACATTGAAAAGAAATTTGCTACATCTTTGTGAAGGCGAAATTCCGATAAAATTCATCTCTCCCTCCCACTCTCTCTCTCTCTGTCTCTCCCTCTCTCCTCCCTCACACTCTCTCTTTCTCTCGCGTTCAAAGGCTCTCTCAATATCAAAACCCGATTGAATCCGAAGCCTATGCCTATGCCGGAGCCGAAGCCGAAGCCGAAGCGGAATAAGCCGGTCGCCGAATCCTAGGGTTGAGCTAAGCCTAGGCCTACTCATGTCCTAAGCCCATGCCTATACCCTAACCTTACGCTCGAAACTTTTCCCATTGACCTTTCCCCCCCTCCCGACCATCAGTTCCGCGACATTCCGCCGTCCATTTCCGTTTCTTGCCATCATTTCGTTCATCTCCTCTGGGGGCAAATGCCCTGTGGGCACATGTGACCCAGGTGGTGCTGTGGCCACGGCCGCCACTTCTTGCCGCGATTAATGGCTTTACCCGGTGGGGTTGATGCTCAAGCCGGTGAGGGGGGGGGGGGGGCTGATTCATTGGCTGTTGTTTGGCAACTTTTGATCGACAGGGTGGAAGCGGGGAATTCAGCGGAATTTTGAGCCCCAGGCTTCGAATACGTCAAAATCTGGGGATCACGGTAGCGTCATTAGTACCCTGCGTATTCGCCGTAAAAGACGACTAAAACCGAAAGAAAAAATGTTGACAGGGATAAACTGAGGTCGAAGCCGAAGCCTAAGCCTAAGCCTAAGCTTAAGCCCACGCCAAAGCCATGCCTAGGCCCAGGCCTAAGCCCATGCCTAAGCCTAATCCGAGGCCTAAACCGAAACCTAGCCTAAGCCAAGCCTAAGCCTACCCTAAGTCTAAGCATAAGCCAAGCCTAGGCCTAAGACTACGCCTAAGCCTATGCTTAAGCCTATGCCTAATCCTAAGCCTAAGCCAAAGCCAAGCCCAAAACTATGCCCAAGCCTAAGTGTCATTAGTACATATCGTAGCCGCTATAAAATTTCACCCATGTTCCTCCTTCCCCTCCCCATCCCAATCCAACTATGGAGATGCGGGTATCCGTTCCGTTGCCCACCTCTTTCCACCCATTCCCTTCCCGAGAACAAGACAAGCACAATCTAATTCCACCGGGCCGCCCCGGCTTCAGACGAGCCACCACCACCCGTTATCGCCTTCGATTGTCTTTCCAACCTCCCCCCTTCTCATTCTCATCCTCATCCTCTTCCTCCTCCCCCTTTCCGAGGCACTCCTCTCATTCCGCTCACCGCTCACGGCCCACCACCCCGGAATATCAAGTAGGGGGGCTCGGGGCTGGGGCTTCTGAAGTGGTACTAGCTAATTTTGGCTTCGTTTTGGTAGTTTTACGGCTTGTGCCCTTGGCTCTCTTCTTCTCCGGATTTCTCTCGTTCTCTCTCGCTCAATCTCGCTCGCTCCGTCTCTCGATCTCTATCTCTCTCATATCTCGTTCTCTCGTTCTCTCTCTCCCTCTATCTTGCTCGTTCGCTCTTCCTCTATATCTCTCGCTATCTGTCTCTATATCGCTCTCCTCTCTCTCTCTCTCTCTCTCTCTCTCTCTCTCTCCATTCTGCATAGTTAGGCCCTTCTGATGAGCCGCACGCTACGCCGTACCACTTCTACGGGCAATTCGCGCTTCGAGTATTTTTACGTGCGGTGTCTAGAGTATTTTTGCGGAATGCGCGACGAATTTCAATTTTTGGGGTCGGGATTATCGCGGTCGGGAATATAGTTGTCGGGATTTCGGCTGTCGGCATTCGTCGACATTATGGCGATCGGGACTATCGTTTTCGGGATCTTGGCGTTCGCATCCACAGCCTATATTCCTCATTCCTGCTCGCTTTAAATGTTATTTCGGTTTTAGCCCTCGTTTTAAGGTATACCCGCGGCTACAGAACACTCCTCATACACGCCGCACTCCCATTTTATGGGAATCGGAAGTCGGCCTCGACGAGATCCGGGGTGATTTGAATGTTTCATGTCGTTCTGTCATTTCCCCCCGTCCATGGCTTGTGTTTGGCGATGAGCGATTGGAAACAGCTGCGTGTGCTGTTGGTCGCGGCGCCCCGCGGAAAATCGTCCGGCAAAAAACCGCCCTACCCTCTAGACGACCTCGCGCTATTCGCCACGGGGCTTGGGACGGGGCTCGAGGCCATCATGGTCAAGTTTTGTCCGAAAAGGGCAGGATTTGGGGGTTTTGTTTAGATTTGGTTACCTTTCCATTCGATTTTTATGTTTTCTTAACATCGTAGGAATTGGATTTTTCGTAAAAAATCTAATCTCACCAATAAAAGTTAAAAGCGTGCCTTAAAACACCTAGTTCGCTACAAAAATTTGCCTACTTTGCCACGAAGCATATTAATTTTGATAAATTATGTTATGAAAAATTCTAGTGATTTTTGGCAACAATTTTTGGCAACAAATACGATAATTATTGAAGGTTGGCAAAATAAATTTTTCCGCGAAATTCGGAAATTCGAAAATCCGAATACCTTTTTGATTTATTTTCAGCGTATTTAATACATTTTTAGTGTTTTTAAGTTGTGTTCAAAACTGACCGTATTTTTTAAAGCTTAAAAAATAGCTTCTTTAAGCTGCGGGGCATTTTAGAAGTTAAAAATTGGGTTTATAGGTGCAATTTTGCTTTTTTTCTGTTGATCCAGCTTTCAAGAACGCTCATTGTTCGATATCTGATCCATTTCGGAATTTCTGAATTCCTTGAATTTAAAAAGTGATAAATATCTTGGATTTCGACCCCAAGAGACCCCACTCCAAAAACATCCGCCCTCCACCCTCCCCGGAATCCCAAGCATTTTTTTATTTAGATCTCCAGCCTTCTTGCCGGCCCATTCGCCCAGCACACATACACACACGCAGCCCGGGCCGCATTCAATTAGACGATAAGCCGTTTGGGAAGAGGGACCACAATTTTGCACGACCACCACTGCCGGAAAGCGTCTTTCAGGTTAGTTGTGTTTTTTTGGGGTTCTTTTGGGGCGTTGAAGAGTGGCTAAGCCTAAGCCTACTCTGAGCCTAAGCCCAAGCGTAAGCCTAAGCCCAAAGCCTAAGCCTAAGCCTAACAAACTATGCCTAAGCTAAAACCCCACCCTAATCCTTTTTTACAGTTCGATTGCGTGTACGCGACCGCATGGGGTCGCCTGGGCGGACGGCGGGCGTGGTGGCCGGTCTGTTGCTGCTCGTCTCGTTGTTGTTGTTAGTCGGAATCGTCTACCTCTATTTCACGCGGCCGCCAGAGGTGTGCCTCACGCCGGGATGTATACACACTGGTCAGTTTCTATGCTTTTTATTAGCTGCTTTTCATTTTTAAACCTCTCATCCGCTTACGCAACGTAATTCGGGCGCTAAAGGACTTTAAGTCATTTTGTTTATATTTCTTAATTTTTATTATTTTTCTTCCCCTCCAAAAAACCTATTAACGCTTATATGACTGGAATGCTTAGTTCCGGATTTTATCGCATTTCTTTTAAAAACCTGAAAAATGAGAATTTGTAAAGCGCGCATAGTATCAGTTTGTAAAATGGAGCCCGCGTAGTCCTGTAATTGCAAAAATTTTCGAAAATTCTTCTTTTTCACGTAATGCCTTGTAGCACCAGACACGTGTTGTTGTTCCCTGCATGATTTTGATCGAGGAAAGTTAAAATGATAACTTGCAAAGTGGGCATAGCATCAAGGCGTACCTTGGGGCCCTGCGTAGTCCGAGAAGTAAGTTCCGTTTTCGCCTAAAACATGCAAAACCAGTTACACCATGTTATTCCGCTTGCAGAGCTTTATCTAAGCTCTGCAGTTCCTCCCCCCCATTTGAGCATAATAAGCGACGGCAGCTTGCGAGGAGGATGAAGCCCAGCCTGGGGGAATGGACCTTATTAATGGACATTCTCTACTGGCTGTCTATATCCCCAGCCATCTCCCCCTATAATTAATCGAATTGCAGCGTCGGTGATCCTCTCCTCGATGAACGCCTCCGTCGACCCGTGCGATGATTTCTACGCGTACGCCTGCGGCCAGTGGATAAAGGTTTGTCGCGGAGGATGGGGGGTCGGCAAAAATTCGGATATAATTTTAATGCTTCTTGTGCAATATCGGGAGCATGGTTTTATTCTTTGGAGCCAATTTTCGATAAAAGGTTCGTTTTGCGCTGTTTTTTCATATTCCTAAGCGCATTACTGATAATTTTATTATTGGAAAACACAAAACGTTGCTTTTAACGGGATTGGCCAATTCTCGGCAAAAATTTACAATTTTCAAACGTTTTTCGAGTTTTTTAAGCGATTTTCTAGGGCCACCCCATCCCCGACGACGCACCATCAGTGTCCAATTTCGAAAATCTCGGCCAGGATCTTGAGTTTGCACTAAAAGGTATGGAAAAGTTGCCCTGCAGAACAATTTTCCCCTTTTCAGAACTTCTCGAGAGCAAAGAAGAGGTGCACGACGCGGAGAGCGCCGTCAACAAGGCCAAGCTCTTCTACAATTTGTGCCTGAATGAGAGTGGGTTGGAAAGATTTTATAATTTTTTAGCGTTTTAAAACATTTTAAAACGCTTTTGAAACATTCTATTCCATCTTTCTTACTTTTTCCAAATTCTTCTCGGTAGCACCTGATCAGTAGCCGGTCTGTTCATAGTTCCGGCTTTGTTCTGTTGCTTTCCCCGGGGTCTCGGATTTTCGGTCGACCAATCCATCATCTACCGGCCCGACATCCGCTAAACGCCCCAAAGAAAAAGCCTAAAACATGACCCATAACTGCCCAAGATTGATCCTCAATCCTCGCCTCATCCATCAGCGTCATCGGCAAAGGCTTTTCCCCCCAGCATTTTCGGGTTATGATGAAAGGAATAGGGTCTGGAAAATTAAAAATCAGATAAAATAACCCCGATTTTCAGGCGAGATCAGCGACACGTGGCGCGAGACGTTTGACGAGGTGATGAAGACGTTCGGCGGCTGGCCGAGTCTCGGCGCGCACAGTAGGGTGGCTGAGGTGTTGGGTGAGATAGGAGATGATTTCCAGTCGACGAGAGCACCTCCATCGAGCGGTTGTACGCAAAGATGGTGGCCAAGTACCGGGCTGATTCGCTGTTCAAGGCCACCGTCCAGCCGGATGACAAGAACTCGGAGAAGCACGTGCTGTTGGTGGGTTTTGGGGCTTTTGCAGTATCGGGGAGACGAATTTTTTCGTAAAAATCCAGAAAGGTGGTCATTTATTTTGTATTAAACGTGTCTTAACAGTTTATTTGATAAAATTGCACTATATTTGACGTGAAAAACTGTTTAGAAAAGAGAAAATGTTTAAAATGTATAATCCTGGCCATAAATCGCTCATTTTGATTGAAAGATCGAGATTTTTCTATTTTTAATGAAAATTTCTGACGTTTTCACTTTAAGAATACCAAAAACAACGTAGAACTTTTCCTATATTTATATTAGCAAAATTGGATTCAAATGAAGCGTTAAAACTTGCGATTTTAGGTAGACCAACCGGCGCTGAACCTGTTCGCCCGCGATTTCTACATCATGGCCGAGAACGAGGAGCGGCTGGCGTACGTGACCTTGATACGGTGAGAGTTCTGAATAAATTCGTTGAACTTCTCGGTAGTGACGTGCTGGTCCACCTGCACGCCCGGCCCGACATTGCCATCAACGACGCCAAGGAGATTATCGAGTTTGAGACGGACCTGGCAAATGTAAGCTGTTTTTTTTATGATGCCTAAGCGTAAAATTTTCCAAATTTCGAATAAAAAATACAAAAATATATATTTTTCGACTCAATTACTTTTTTCTAAGTTTTTTTATTGTTTTTCAACTTTCAATATTTTTAAATTTTACTAAAAACTAAAACTTGTAGATCACAATGGCCGACGAGCAACGGCACGACATTGCCGAGCTGTACACCAAGCTGAGCATCGGCGACCTCAGCCGGAAGCTGCCCAACTTCAACTGGCTCCTCTTTTTCAACTCGATGTTTGAGGATATTCGAACAAAGGTGATCTAACTAATTTTTAAAACCAAAAAATAGAACGGAACAACCATCAGCTTCGACTACAGCACCGAGGTGGTCGTCTACGGCGTAGAGTTTTTGGAGCGACTTGACAAGATGCTACCTAAATACAACAAGCGGTAAGCCGAGTAATTCTTGCTTTTACGTCTGCTTCAGCCGCATCGTCAACTACCTGGAGTGGTGCTGGTTTTTCAAGACGATGCTCCGCGACCTGCCCGACCCGTTCGCGCTGACCATCTTCAAGTTCTACAAGACGCTGAACTGTTAGAACATCGTGAACACCTAAAAATATTTTTTTTTAGTGATGAACGTGCAAAAAGTTCGGTGGCACGGCTGCGTGACTCGGATAAACTCGCTGATGCCGATGGCCACGTCGTCGATCTACGTCAAGTACCATTTCGATCACGATTCGAAGCAACAAGTAAGTTTCTGGAGCTTTCGCATTATCGGGGGAGGGGGGGGGTGTAAAGTGTAGAAATGCCTGATAGCGCAATAGTAAGTATTTTATTCCTGTTTTTAGCAAAATTTAGCCAGATTCTAAATAGCAAAACCAGCTGGAAAACTTTAAAACATTTAATAAATTTAAATTTTTGGTCGAAAAGTCAAGGTTCCTTAGTAATTTTTTGAAAAAAATTGTAAAGATTTAGTGTTTAGCAATAATAAAAACTTTTTAAAAACAATTCCTCAATTTATAATGGAAAAATTGGATATTAAATGAAAAACATTGGTTCCCCGATAATTCGAAAAAAATTTCCAAATCTATTAAAACCTTATAACCAAACCTTTAGGTTGAAGAAATGATCTCATTGATCATGGACGCGTTTGTCGACCTTTTGGTGCACGAAGATTGGCTGACACCGGAAACGAAAGCGTTCGCCAAGCAAAAGGTATATAAAATAGCGTCGAAGTTGCCCTAAAGTTCAAAATTGATCTGACATTTTCAACCCAAAATTCAGGTCAAAACGATGAAGCAGAAAATCGGCTACCCCGAGTACCTCAACGACGAGGTGGCCGTGAACAAGGAGTACGAGCACTTCAACGCATACCCCGGAAACTACTACAAGACAAAGTTCCAATTCTACGAACAGTACCAGAAGGACGTGCTCGAGCGCATCGTGCAACCGGTCGACAGGGAGAGGTTCGGGAATTCCACGTAATTCATCTACCTTTTTAGATGGGTCGCTGGCGCGGCGCTGGTCAACGCCTTCTACTCGCCGAATACGAATGAGATCAGTAGGTTTTGAAGGACGACGATGACCCCTTGTTTTGTAATAGAAAAGAGGAAATGTTTTTAAATTGTTTTTGCAATCTCTAAACTTAAAAACATTACAATTTTTATAAAAAAGCACGAAATGCCCAAATTTTTTCAAACGTTTTTCCAGCTTTCAAACACTTTTTCCAGTACAGCCAGTAGTACAATACAGCCAAAATTTTATTAAAAACTTGCGTTACTAGGCATTTCCGGGCGCAAGGAAAAATTCGGATCCCCGGGGAAACCAAAGAACCTAACTCCTTTTTTAGTCTTCCCCGCCGGAATCCTGCAACCCGTTTTCTACTCCAAGGACTTCCCATCGTCGATGAATTTCGGTGGAATCGGGGTGGTCATTGGCCACGAGATTACCCACGGATTTGACGATCGAGGTAAGGAAAAAACTGAACGCCCAAAAACTATCGATTTAGGCCGACTCTACGACAACCTGGGCAACATCCGACAATGGTGGGACAACCAGACGATCGCCAACTTCGAGCGCAAAGCGGAATGCATTGAAGTGAGAAAATACAACACTCAAAAACTTCCTCATTCCTCCAGGACCAATACAGCAGCTACATCCTCGAGCAGATCAACATGCGCATCAACGGGCGGTCGACGAAGGGCGAGAATATCGCTGATAACGGCGGCCTGAAACAGGCTTATAGGTGAGTGGAAAAAAGTTTGCAAAAACAGTTCTAGGGCGTGGAAGCGGTACGAAGCGTCTCATCCTCCACCGGCAAGATTGCCAGGCGTCAACCTTACACATGATCAGCTCTTTTTCCTGAACTATGCGCAGGTGAGTTTAAAAAGCGTCAACTTACTTTCAAAAATGTATCGACGACGCGCGTAAAGTTCAAGCTATTAAAAACTCGTAGATCTGGTGCGGCACGATGAACGACAAGGAGGCGTTGCGCAAGCTGCGGACGTCCGAGCACTCGCCCGGTCCGATTCGAGTGAAGGGACCGCTCTCGAATTCGCAGGACTTTGCCCAGGCCTACCAATGTCGGCCCGGAGCCCCGATGAACCCAGAAAAGAAGTGTAGGGTCTGGTGATTTCCCCTGACAATCGTTAGCCCCCTATATTTACCTTACTAGTAGATATGAATGTCCTATGGTATGACGCCTCTCTGGGAATGACCGAACAACGAATTGTTTCTCCACTACCGGCACATAGACTTTGTTCACATTAATCCCTTGCCCCCGACATTTTACCAATTCGATCCCAAAATTCAACGTGTGAGATCGTCACGAGCTCAACCCACCTTGCCGATCCCCCGGACCGCCATAAAGCCCCCGACCCGCGCATTTCTCTATGCACTGGATGTACATTCCGTCGTTTTCACAGCTTTTCCCTTTTGTCACAGCGTATTCGAAAATCTAGTCCCCCTTGACGCGCCCACACGAACCGCAACTCTTCTTGACAAAATGTGACGAGTGTTTCCCCGCGCAAATCTGGTGCAATCTGTTTGTTCTATGTATGCCTCTCTGCTTGCCAACGATAAAGATTCCGGTCATATAGCTTTTGGTAATCAAAAAATTTTATCGCAGACGATAGACAATAAGAATACGTCGAAAACGGAGTAAAAAGCGGACCCGTTGGAATGACTAGTCAGGTTAACAGTACAGAAATGCAAGGGAAGATTCGGCGACCATCCGCCTAGTTGGATCCGGGAGCCTTCATGTTGGTGAATGGAGGGAGGGGCTTGCCGTTGATAAGCGTGAGGATGTTGTAAATTCCGAGGATGAAGCAGGCGGTGGAGAGGATCTTCACCATTTTCGTTACCCCTTGGTCGAACGGGCCGGCATCTTCGGACTTGGCACCATCGAGCAGCGCCTTCGCGTAGGTGTCGACGCGTTTCTTCAGCACGGGATCGTAGAGGCCATATTTGCCCATCACCAAGTTGCCACATCGCGTGCTCTCCGGGAGGCGGGGAAGGATCTTGCCACCAGCTCCAAGCTGCCACTCGCCAGGGTTCAGCGGATCAAAGTCCTCGAGCTTTGGTGGGGTCCTGCCAGCATTCGTTGGCACCGTCTGGAACGTAGCGGCTCGAACGGAGATACGTGCGGGTCCTAGGAAACGCGCGGCCAGCATCCTGAAAACAATGGTACTTTCGATTCACAGCAGACCATGTCGATACTCTGTGGTAAATCTAATACCAATCTACCGTCGCACTTTCCAATAAGTGGTTGACAACTTTATGTAACTACTAGAAATTAGGAATTAGAAAGTAATGTATACAATTCAACATCAACAGGGCAAACAAAATCCTACAAGCTGGTAAACAACAAGTTACTCGTATATGCAAAATCAACGGGGTGTGGTCAAAGGAGAAAAGTGAGGTTTTACGGGCAAATGCGGCTAAGTTAAGAAGAGAATGGGTGATAAAGAGGCGGGCCTATTAGATTTTCTTGGCGAGGAACAGCGTGTGGTTGTCGGCGATCGAAGCCGAGATGATCTTGTAGCCGTCCAGGTGTGCGGACTTGATCTCACGAGGCGTTGGCACAACCTAGCAGCAAATATTAGAAAGAAAAATGCCAAAAACCTTGTCATCATCGTCGGTGATACCGAGTCCGAGTTGACCGGAGGTATCGACGCCCCAAGCATAGCCCTTGCCATCGCGATCCCAGGCCACCGAACAGGTCAGCTTTGCCGTCACCCCAGCACTAACTCCAGGTATGACGATTTTCTGGAGTTCATCGTACCTATGCGAGGATTATCTGCACTCGAGTCAAAACACTCACTTCCAATTCTCATCGTCCTCCTTGGCGTTGTATGTGCCGAGGCCGAGAGCGTTGTCGACGTTGCGCCCGATTCCGTAAAGTTCGCCTACGACAAAATGATCGTGTAACTGGAATCCAGTTACCTTCTTTAGATCGAACCACGACGTGTTGCACGCCTTGGTAGTCTGTCCATTCGTGACCATCAAACACTGGCGAGTGTGTGGGCAGCAGAACTCGCAGCTCTTCAGAGTCCACCTCAGTCTTCTTTCCACCCAAGGTCAAATCGACGCCCAGCTGGTTGTAGTTGTTCAGACCAAAGACGAATGTCCTAAAAATCAGGTACATCACCAAAATTCAAGATACTTGTGGTCCTCAGTCTTGGCAATAGTCCAGAAGCCCGCGGCAAAGATGTCAACGAAGGTGAGCGTGTGGTTCTTGTTGGACGGATCGGTGGCACGCACAATCAGATGCCGTTCATCGCACATGTAGGCTAAAGACAAAACTAAGCTAGACTATACGCCATTACCTGCGCGGATGTGAGTTACGCGGAGTGAGCGTCCTAGCTGGCCCATAGAGCCGTCCCCGAAAGTCAGCAACTCGCCCTCTGCACTGAGCATAGCCAGGTGATTTTCTCCGGCAGCGATCTGAAAAATTGTTATTTACGGAAAATAATGCCAAGTTACCTTGACAATCTGCTTCTTTTTGTGATGGACAACAGCGACGGGCGACTCGTTCATCTTGCTCAGAAGCGGGTGTACCTCCATCAAGCCAGAGCTATCCTAAACCAAGCACTTAGGAAAATTTGTAACTCCATACTCGCAAGTTGCCCCAAGCGATGACCGATCCGAGGTCGGTAAGTGCGGCAGAGAATGAAGCGCCAGCGGTGACTTGTACGATTCTGCCCTCCTTCTTGATGTCGTCGGTGAAAATGATGGGCAGGAACTGGTCGCTGGAGCCCTCAGCCTCCACGCCTTCTCCCGGAGCGGTGCCTAAACAAAATGTTGAAAAGTTGGAACAACAAAAACCCATACCTTTCTCGTTGATTCCACAGGTGTAAACAGTACCATCCTTCGTCAGCAACAGCGAGTGCACGCCGCCAGCGACGACTTGGATGACCGGCAGATCATCATCCTCGACACAGTCCACCTTCCGTGGTTTCTTGCTAGTAGTGCGTCCCGGGTGACCAAGTTGGTCACCTTCACCGCACGAAAGCACCCGATCGCCAACCGCCGAATCATCCACAAAGTCTTCCCAGGTGAGCCGATGCTTGTGAGGAGCGCCGCCTAAACAATAAATGCGCATTTACAAGGAGAAAACGTCAACGTACGCTTAGGTGTCTTTGTGGCTGAAGCATTTGGGCTGGCCTCGACAGCGCTGCGCTTGCGGCCACGGCCGCTCTTCGGCACCGATGCAACCTTTGTTCGCTGGCACGGGCGGCGGCTCGCTTTGGCCTCGGCGGTGGGGTGCGCTTGCCGCCATCTTCCTGCTCATCAACCGGTTGTATTTTGGCACCCTACAAAGAAGCAATTAGGAATTAAAATTTTGAAAATACCTCATCGCCCTCCTCCTCTATCACGTCCATGGCTCGACCCGTCTCCGAGGGGACGTCCATAGACTGATCTTCCGAATCCTTGCCCGCCTCCACAGCGACTTCCATCGGCTTTTCAACGGTTTCCTCCGCCGGCTGCTTCTCTTCCGAAGACGGCTCGACATCCTTCGCCTCCTCGCCCTTGGCGTCCTCGTTCAGGAGGCTCGTTTCAGAAGCTGAGGGGGCGGCTGGATCGTCGACCTTGGCAGTGGGCTGCGAGACTTCCATGGGCGCATCGGCATCAGACTGTCCCGGGGTGACCGAGTCTTCGGAGGCCATTCTGAAAATATGGAATTAGACGAAGGACATGAAAGTTGAAGGGAACAAGAGGAAAAAAATGCCAAAACTGTTTGAAAAACGAAAACGTTTTCGGATGCGAAGTATAGTACGAAACGCTCCGCATTACACCGTTCTGGGTTACGATCCAAGGTTCACGTTAAGAAATGCAGCTAGTTCGTTTCTGTATTGTCGCGGAATTTTCGTCAAACAAAAAATTAGGAAATTTGCGCAAATTCGGAAAATGGAAGGAAATGGTGAGGTTTGGAAGTTTTCGCAGCTCGTAATGGGGGTAGTGGCTTATGGTCTTGAAAGGGGCCTTCACGGGGGCACACTTGGAATGAATTTTTTAGGCTAGGAACTATTTTTAGAGAGGCCAAGAACAACGAGACTAAAGATCCGTGTGCCATTTTTCAAACTTTATTTATGATCTTGAAGTTCTCTTCTAAAAGCCTAATTTTGCAAGATTCGCGAATGTGTTCTGGGGGTTTACTTTATGTTTATATATTTTAAAACGTGATAAGAGAAAACTTTTAGCATTAACTAACGGTTTTAGCCGGCTTTTCAAGGTTTGTGAGGGTCTTTAAGGCTTTCAATTTAAAGGTATGCTTTAGAAATTGAGGTAAAACGCTGACACGTTAATGTTTAAGCTAGCTTGAACTTTTTAAAAGCTGCCGAATTCTTTTAGAAGTGTTATAACCGCTATTTTTCGGTAGATATCGCACGATAACCCCTATGTCCCTAGGTTTTTCGCTTTACCCAGCAACCACCGGATATTCTAGGCCTCATTAGGCGTTTTTCCTACAGAATGACTCGAACTCGGGCACACAACTCGTCATCGAGCTCCGCGCCCAACTCGCGCTAAGCAAGCCAATTGCCTTTTTCAGAGCCCACCCGATTGGCCTCGTTACTTTTCTTTCCTTCAAACGACACTTGTCACGGAATTTGCCAAGTAGCCAGAGACCCGGCGGGTGGCCCCGAGGATAGGTCTGGGCCCTCCGCGTTGCCCTAGTCTTGGTGTGGGCCCTCCTTCTGGGGGCTGGGAGTAGAAATCTGGGGCCCAGGCCGGGGACGGCTCATTCACGCGGGCATTCCCCAGGCCCCCTCCTTACGCCCCAGTTACCGTAGTCCCCCCGCAGCCATGGTTCGCGCCCAACTGATTTGCCTGCTCGTCGCCGCGACGTTGATGTCGATGGTGACGTCGGCGAGGATACACCACCACAAGAATGTGAGTTCGTTTTGAGGGCGGGCTGTGGTATAGTTTACCTCGCTCCTACTGTATCTCGGCTCCCCGTTGTGCTACCGGTTTGTGAAGTATACCAAAATGTTCATCCTGGCCCGGCGAGTAGTTTAGGATACCTTACATCGCTGTAGACAAACAGGGAGCCGAAAGACAAAGTTCGGGCCGCCAGCATGGTCAAAAAAGCTCCTTTTGCGAAAGGTTTTGGGGTGAAATCGGAGTTTATTGGGCAGAATTTTACGCTGATTCCGATTCTGCGGCTGCTTTTTGCGAAAAAGCCCTGTTTCAAAAGTTATCTAGTATTTTATTGTGAAGAAAGTAAGTAATTCCCAGGGTTGACTAGCTCTCTATCAGCTCCTATAAACTTCGAAAACTCGACTTTTCGCCGAGTTTTATCCCCTCCCAGTAAGGATAAGTGAAGCCGTTGATTATGATGCGATTTCCCAAAAAGGGGTCAGCTTTTAGGCGTCCACCCGGGGCCACATGGCCCAGCCAACCCCCGTGTTTTCCAAGTGCATACTCGAGACCCCGGGGGGCGGCTGCCCGGCTCTATGGGCGCGAAGGGCCCATCTTAGATGCCACGCGATGCGGGGGAATATATATTCCGTAATATACAAATATAGAGGAAAAGGGGATGTGATTTCAGCGGCAGGGGGTTGCTTTTTTATGAGTCAACTTGTCAAAAACACGAGCGCATGCTGGGCGTCGATTAAGTCAGCGGAGCTTTGGTCAGATGGTGGGATATAAAACCCCTATTTTAGTTTTTTTTAAAGGAAAATTTGTAGGCAGAACTATGTGCTTTTGCCCGTGACTTCCAAAAAAATTTGACCGCGACCCGCAACGCGCGTGCCGCCGTTCTATCGCGTAATGGATTACGATCGAACTGAGCGTGCGTTGCGTGCCGCGGGGGTAGAAGAAAAATCCACAGCTATCTCTTTCTCGCACGCGGGGCCTGTTCCATTACACAATGGAACGTCCGGGAATCCGTTGCGTGTCGCCGTTCTAGTCAAATCCATAGTTCTGACTTGACAAATCGATGAGCCATATTAACTTAACCCTAAGCCTACGCTTGGGTTCAAAATTCGCAAAATTGCCGGTGACCCCCCACAAACCCAATAACCATTAGGCATTTGATTAGCTTTGTTCGGGCGTCCCATTAGTGCTGATTGGGGAGGAGGGGGAAAAACGTGTTCCACGCGCGGATTGGGTTAAGCGTCTACCATGGCCTGGAATCCAAGTATTGAGGGCGGAAAGTGGCGTACGAAGTATAGAAAACGGAAATCGACATGTGGGGTTTCACCAGGGATAGAATTTATCTAAAAACTTTGTTAGAAACGGTTTTAGTAAGGTTACTTAGCCTAGGCTTACTTAGGGTTCGATCTAGTAGCATAAGCCGCAGCTTCAGCTTAAGGCTAAGCCCAAGCTAAGCCTAAGCCTAAACCCAATCTAAGTCTGACTAGTAAGCGAGGCCTTAGCCCAAGGTACAGCCTAAGCCTAAGCCTCAACAGAAGCCCTAAGCCTACGCTAAGCCTAAACAGCAGCCTAAACCTAAGCCTAAGCCTAAGCCCTAGCCTAAGCACAATCTAAGCCCTTCCTCAATTTCTATTTCCTCCTATCTCATCCCCTTTTTGCAGGCACCCATCGACGACCAGCACGTGCGCTGGGTGGATCTGCTGGAGAAGCGGGATATCGGCAAAGTGAGTCCCATACCACCATTTTGAATTCCAAATTTTTCCAACTTTTCTGGGATATCTGCGCAGGTTGCCTTCCGGAAGTATTTCACAGGGGAAGAAAGTCTTGCTTGAAATTCTTCGATCGTTTTTGGGGGTGGCCCCATCTTTCATTAAAGGGATTGGGCAAACAAGAGGGGGCAGAAAAGGAGACCCGAACAGGTTAGCGACACTAGAAAAAACGAAGAAATGTGAAATCAGAAGTTGGCAAAGGGCCAACTTGGCTAGGGGAGAGCAAAATAGGAAACTGGGAAACTGGAAAAAGATCTACAGGGGTGTCCCAAAAAAAACGACCCATCTGGCGTTTCGCCGTGTTACATCCAACCGGTCCCAAATTTGGACCAAAGGTGTATCAGACCCTAAATAACAACAATCCTGACTTATAGCCCCGTAGCTTTCGTGGTTCTCCAGTTATAACGAAAATACTGTTTTTCCCGCAATTCTGAAGCATTATTTCGGCTATGTTTTTGGACTTTGCATCGATTTGCATCGACTTCCGGCTGTGAATCCTAATTTCGCTTAAGAACTGGGGTAGTTTTGCGTTGTAAAAATCGCCTAAATCAAAGTTTATTTAATCAATTTACTCTGGAAAAAATTTATTAGGGCGATGAAGACCTACCGGATCATTTTCGCTTAATGTCTAGGGGGTCTATTCCACGAAAACCCTATGAAAAATAGAAAATAAAATTTGTTTTTCGCTATAACTCGAGAACTACTATTGCTACAGGGCTATAAGTCAGGATTGTTGTTATTTAGGGCCTGATACACCGCTGGTCAAATTGGGGCCGATGGATGTAACACGACGAAGTCAGGATGGTCGTTTTTGGACACCCTGTATATCAAGTTAGGGCAATGATGGAAAAAAATTGTATAGAGGCTTGCTAAACCATCAAAACACAGAAATTCAGAAATTTTAGCAAATTCCGAGCCCCTAATTTAGCTTAAAAGGATATAAAACGTTCAAAAATGCACTTTAGAATCTCGAAAAATTCATAATTTTGTATTTTTACTGCCAATTAAGAGCATAAAAGTACGTAAATTAAAAATAAAGTACGTAAATTTGCTAGCAATTATTAAAAGGACTGGGAAGACAGCAGAGAATAAAATTTCGCGATTTCACCAAGCGTTACGGTATTGGAAAATCTTTCGAGGGGGCGAAAAATGTCTGAAAATTAGTTTTGTTTTTGACAAATTTAACTATATTTTAACCAGATAAACTTATTTAAAATCCTTAAATGTGATCAAATCGGAAGTTTGGCCAAAAATCCTGATTTTATGGATTTGTATGGATAGATTCTGACTGGTAAAATTTTGCTTGTAAGTATCGTAAAATTCTGGAACCCCTTTATCGATTTATATTACCCCCACCCCCGATAATGCACAAGAACCCATTTCAAACCTACAAAACCCCCGTATTCCACTGGACTGGAAATTTTCCAGTGGGATACGGCTGGAACGACTGCGAGTTCTCGCCGATGAGTTGTCTGCTGCGTAGGCGACGCTCGTTGCCCGCTGCGCAGCTCGAGTCGAGATGAACTGAGAGCCCAATGAGAAGCTCAGAATTCGTACAACAACACCAAAACGGATTTGCCCGCCACCGCCACCACCAAAAATTGTCTTCAAAAATATCCACCACACCTTCCGATTCTATGCCCCCACTTTCGTTTTGATTGTTCACCAAAAAGCTACGTTTTTTGTCGTTTGGGTCCTCTGAATTTTCTTGAATAAAGTTTGTTATTGAAACAGGGCGTGACATGTCGAAAACAGGGGCATTTTGATAGATAAATGAGGTTGAAAAGCGCCCAATAAAATGTTTGAATAGTTTTTAAATAATGAAAAACATGATTTAAATAGCTACCATAAAAATACGGATGTTAAATACTATTAACTTATTAAATTAGGTATATCAATGTAAATATTGGCTTTTCAAGAGTAATCGATAAAAGATACGAAAAATACGATTTAAATAGTTTCAAATAGTAAGGAAAAACGAGAGTGACCGTTATATAATAACAAATAGGAGTATAAAATATTAAAATTAAGGCATATTACGGTATGTAGTGGTATTTGAAAGAAGGATTCGGTCCAAAGGTATCGATAAATGCGATTTATAGTTTAAAAAATCGAAAAAAACCGGCTTTACCCGCTTATAATGAGTTATCTAAATTAATAAGCTCATCTAAGCATTAAATAAGAGAAAATGTCATATTTATAAGCATAAAAAAACTATATTTCTTTCCTTCTTGACTATTTTTTAAACATTAAAATATTTACTTAGTTATAATGAGTTTCATACGAATATAAGTACACTTCGATTTGATAACAAAAAAATATAGAAAATTTTTAACGTTCTAGCGTTAATAAAACTACTATATCTGAATTCAAAATAAACAAAAGTAAATATCCTCAAAAACTCTTGACGGTGTGACGACCGAATACCTCTCCTCCACGGCTTCCTATCAAGTCGGCAGCGAGCATGTTTGAGGCAAAATTCTTTATTAAATACGTCTTAATTATACAAAATTATAACATAAAAATAATAAAACAAAACTAATCAATTATATACACGAATTACTTTCGAAAGTTGATGGCAAAGGGTAAGGGTAGGTGGAGCTGGGCAGGGGGTAGGTAATGGGAGCACAGAAAGAGTTTCGTATCCATTTTGTATCGCGTCATTACACACCCGTAGCATCGCGGAAACACTATACAAATAACGGTGAATCATTGTGTACATTTTACAAGTTTTGCGGGATGTAAATTGGAGCATTTGGGATGAGAATTGAGAAAATAAACACACAAAAAACACGGTGGAGCAATGGACTTGAGTTTTGGTGAGGGCAGACCCGTAATGGTATAATTTCTTGGGGAGGGTACGGTATTTTGAAAGCGCACCTTTTAGGGCGGAGGTCACATGTTGTAAATGGGGAAAGACGCGTAGGGAATTGAGGCTAAAATTGGATTTTAAGGGCTAGAAAATGGTATAATTAATGACTGGGTGCTGGGAAGAGCGCGGAGAGTGTGGATGAGGGCAAAAGTCGCTGGCTGGCGTCCTGAAAATACTTAATCTACCTTAGAAAATCGATTTTTTTTACATATGGTAATCTTTTGGGTTCTTAGAAAAAACAGGCGATATTTTCAATTTTCTAACCCACCTGAATCTTGGCCAGCGCGGCGCGAAGCTCCTGCTTGCTGGGCTTGGCCGAAAAATCGGTCGTCTCGATGGTAGGAGTATTTGTAGAGGTCTCCTTGATCATCAACACCTCCGGAATGACGATAGTAGCACAACGGACCGAAGCGTCACTAAAAAAAAATTCATGAAATAGCTTGTCGATATTTTAAAAAGGTTTCAAAGGGTACTTGTTTATTTTCGAGGGGGCTAATCTTTTCATATTTATCGAAAAATGCCTACTAGTGTAATAGCCAGTATTTCAACCGTGGTTTCATAAAATTTGGATAAATTTCAAGCGTAAAACCTCGAAAATGCCAAACAAGGCTTTTTCGGCCGGAAAACCTTATTTTTGTATATTACATGTAAATTTATCATTTCGAATGTATAGTATTCCATTCCTAAAACTCACATTCTTCGCTTTCTCCACGCCGCTCCACTACCCGTCTTTTTCGAGACAAAACCAATCCGGGCCCCGGGTCCTGCGGCGATCACCTTCCGGTTGAGCGCGACGAAGCGGCTGTGCTGGTAAGAGCCGAGGTATGGTTGAGAGGCTAAAAGACACTATAAACTACCATAACCCTCCAACTTACGCATGGAATAAACTGGTGGCAGATCTTTGACCATACGTCGGTAGATGTCACCCGGTTTCCGTTCTTTCCGGTTGGCCGCCGCCTGGATGTGGCCAGTGCGCACGTGGTCTTCGAGCTGTAAGGGGTTTGTATAAATTTTCGGTGTCGTTCTACCGTTTTTCTACCTTTTAATATACTCTTAATCTAGCTTTTATGCTGTTATGGCTTCTTACCTGTTGATGCGGACGTAAGCTAGCATAAAAAGTCTATTAAAAATACGTTTAAGGTATCAAAATCTATATATTTAATTCTCCAGATAACAAACCTGTCGATTGGTGACAAATCGCCCGCGGCACCCATCCACAATACACTTGTAGGTGGCGGCGCCCTTGGCGTGGCGAGTCCGGAAGTGCTCGCGCAGCCATTCGTACTGAAAACAGAGTTTAGTACAGATTCTTGAGTTTTTAACTTTTTCAAAACTACCAGAAAAGAGGCAAACCGGCTATTGGGAGCCTAATTTCAAGAGGAACTGGTCTCAAATGTCTCAAATTTTTCCTGAAATTTAGCTAAAAACGAAGAAGGATGACGAAATTTCGGTTTTACTGTGGTTTTCTAAGATTAAAATCGAAAACGCCCATTGAACGTTAGTATCTACTATATATAAATTTCTAATATCCGTCCGTTCGCGCGACCGGGAATTCAGCCAAATCCGGCATTCAAATTCCAAATTCAAATTTTTTCGAGGAGGGCCAGCGCTGAACCGCCGCGTAGCGGGGGGTCAGCGCTGGTAAAACCTTAATTTTGCGGATTACACTATAAAAAACTTGTTTTTCGACATTTATTACAACCAAAATTACACGAAATTTTTTGTTTTGATGAAAAAGGATCAATTTCCGCTGGGAAAAGGGTATTGTTTTCGAAAAGGAACCGTCCGGGCAGCCTGTGCACAGGAGCGGCTTGTAGCGGGCTACAGGCTACAACAGACCGGGGAGTTTTGTTAGCTTTCATTAGCTTTTTAAATCTGGTTTTTTGCTTAATTATACAAGCTAAGCCACGTCAAATTATAGCGTCACACCCCTTAAAAAGTACACACCTTCCGATCTCCATCCCCTCTCGTCAACCTCATCGAGCAGTCCGCCCACTGGCATCCGTACGGATCGTTCTCATCGGAATCGCTGGCCGTTCGACTGTCGATAGGCTCTTCCCGGACGGCACCTCTACGAGTACGCTTCGATCCTCTGGACAGCAGCTCCTTGGCCAGGTTGAGCGGTGGGCCCTCGGAGTGGAACGAGGCCACCGACCCTTCACGGGACATGCAACAGGTCGTTGGTGTCATGGACGTGTTGTGCGCGCTCAGGGGGATGATGTGCTCCTGGAAACCGGAGATTAAAAAAAGGTGACACGTGGTTAAAGGGCTTGTGAAGTCAGGAGAAGTCGAATTCGTCGAAAATCTCGGCTATTTAGGCTTAAAAAAAATCGGTATTTGGCTAGGATTTCAAGGGGGTTAAGTGAAAATATCTAACTTTTAAAGCGTCAATTACGTGATTACGGTAGATTACATGCTTTTTAGGCATTTTTAACACCATAATTTCACCAAATTTTTTACCTGAATCACGTGGTCGTACAGCTTGTTCATGCCGCGTCCCTGATACCCACAATCGGCCCATTTACACCCGGTCAGCTCGTCATCGAGCCGTCTACGCTTCCCCGTTTCCTCGGCCTCCCTCGGCTGCACCCGCTTGAGCACCACCAGCTCGGGCTGCTTCGGCTCGACGAAGATGTTCTCCAGCTTCTCCACCTTCTCCAGCACGGGCTCAGCCTTCTGGAGCTCGAGTTGGTGCTGGTTCTCTTTTTCGAGTTCCTTGTCGACTTCTACGACTTCGGGGAGCTGCTCAACACTTGGGACCTCGGATTCAAGCAGGTCGGGGAGGTCGGGCATTTCGTCATCTTCGGCTTCGTCTTCAGGGGTTTCCGGTGGCGTTAGGTTATTCTGAGGCGGTGGAGCGACAAGGAGGGCTTGATACGAGGCATCTGGTTTATGGGTTTCGGTCTGGGGAGATCGAGGGCTGGGGCTGGTGCATCCTGTTCATCTACATCGTCGATGCGGTCGAGTTCGGGTGGCGGGGTGAGGGGATGGGAGGCTGGAAAAGAGAAGTGTAAAAAGTGTTTAGAAGTTGACAAAAGGTAAGCTTAAGCTGGTCTAAACCTAAGCCAGGTTACCCCGTCAAAGTCGTCCTCGTCTTCGACATCGGGAGGTGGCTGTCATCGACTTGTCGAGCCCTGGGTATCCCGCAGCAGCTCCTCCCCACTCACGAGGCTTTTGACTAAAATTCTGGATTAAAAAGGAAGTGAGAGGGAGAGAGAGAGAGAGAGAGAGAGAGAGAAAACCCAAATTCCAGGCGCGCCAAATCACCGTCATCTGGACGCTGAACTTTTGCGTTTTCTTACAACATCCCGCACGCATTTGAGATTGGAAAAAAAGGGCGGCAGATTTAAAACTCAATTTTAGAAAAGAAAATCGATAAATTTATGTGAAAATATAATTAATAAAGTGAAAAATACAGTTTTACAAAAACATCTTGAGTCGCCGTGCATCGGGGACAACGGGGTTGAGCTCACAAATTTGCCCCACCGACATTCGGAAAGACCTCTATCTACTACACGATCTACTAAGCACCCGCGATGTACACCACTTTTCTGGCCGTGGGCCCGTTGATTCTGTTGATTCTGCTGAATACTTGTGTGGTGTACACGGTGGTGACGCGGAAAGCAGGATAATGGAGGTTTGTAAAGTCAGGTATCAGTCGCTTGTGATAGTTAAATATAGGTTTTGGGACTTTTGGTAAGTATATTTTCTAGTATAGAACCGTTTTTCGTGACTTAATCGAAGTGAAAAAGGTTACGTAAGGTTTTTCAACGCCTAAGGTTTAAAGATGTAATATTACGGTTTTCGCTTTAATTGAAGGAAAGTTTAGTAACCAGTTCTATTGAATTTCAGGGAATTTAAAGGTATAGAAGTCACTAAAGCCTTTTTCTGGCTTTTTTCTTTGGTTAACTCGCTAATTTAATGTTAAAAGTCGGAAAGTGCAGGTTAAAATTGTAAAGCCATATTAAAACTTAGACCAGCTTTAATTTAAAGTTTAATAGAAAATTTGAACGTTTTATCAAAAATTCTTTTTAAGAAGAATCCGACACGTATCAGCCTAATCCTCGTCTGCTCTTCTCTTCATTTTTTGCAACTTTACGGCACTGCTCGTCAATTTCCTCGAGTTGATATTCATGTACCAGGTGGGTCAAGTAAGCAAATTTTCAATACATTTTATCAAAATTTTAGCTGGGCGACATTCTGTGGTATCTCGTCGATTTGCTCTGAATTTGCTGATTGTCATCAACGCGACGGCAAACTTTTTTTCTGTTATTTCCGTTTGGAGTGTCGTTCAGGTAGGGTTTCCTTACCATTTTGGCAAGCATAAGCCAAAAGCTAAGCCAAGCCTAAGCCTTAACTGAGCCTAGTCTAAAAAACCAAATTTTAAATTTCAGAAGAACACTCTTCGCCATTCTGCGACGACCAAAAGTGAAAAACACGGAAATTATCTGGGAAAACGGAGCCACAAAATGACGGACCCACACACACTTTCAACTTTTCTCTAAAAGTATCGATATTTTCGTCGTTTCTCCCTTGCAACTTTGCTTGCTTGTTTTTGTTTTCATATGCTCCTTCCCGGTGCTATCTAGCCTTTCATTACAACTTTCAATTAAAAATGTTGGTTTAAGCTAATTTAAATGCCCGTTCTTGAAAACGCCGAAAATCCTGACAGCCAAAATACTGACCGGCAAAAATTCCCAAATCCCAAAATCCCAAATTCCCGACATGCAGGATTCGTAAAAGGCAATGGCATTCAAACCAGCGTCGTCTTTATATGGCTGCCGGGATTTTCGACGCTCGCTATTGTGGCTGTCGGTATTATGGCTGGAATTCCTCGATTCCCCTCTGCAACTCTAGACACTCGGCCCTCTTCGCCAATGTGTGATACGGTTTCTCCCGGATTCATCGGAATCTCGTGTGTTTGTTTCGACCCTCAGTTTTGTGTGGTTTTTCATGATTTTCGAAGGTGTTTTTTTCGGTGTTTCCCCGTGTTTCCGCATTTTTATTGCGTGTATAAATTGTATTTAAAGTTGGGGGGTGGCGATGGAGGGATTGGGAAAGTGAAAAAACTACGGGGGTCACAGGTCCTTTAAAATTCATCCAGGCTCGAATTCAAGGTTGGAAATGGTAAATATAAGAAAAACAAGTATGGAAGCGGTATTCGATCGTTTTCTCTCTCCCTCGCACTCTCTCTTTTTATCTCTCACTCTCTCACTCTCTCTTTCTCTCTCTCTCTCTCTCTCTCTTCCTCTCTCTCTCTCTCTGTCCCTTTCTACGCAATGACAATAACTTCATCAACCCCATGCTCCCAACTCGTGGACCAAGGGACCAGCCAGGCCAATCATCCACTTCATCTACACCCTAACCATTGCCCTCCACGGCCCCCATTTTCTCATTGGCTCCACACTCTTCGCATTTCCTCCGGGATCTCGTTCTCACTTTGCGGGCTCCATGGCCACACCATCATCCCCGGTCCGTTTAACAGCAGCAACAGCCGCATTCTCTCTCTCTCTCTCTCTCTCTCTCTCTCTCTCGTCTCTCTCTTCCATTCTGCGACCTCTTATATCCAACCCCAGCTTGGCCATCACCATTATCCACTGACTGGCCCGCTGAATCGAAATTACCAGAGGCATGGAGCGGAATTTTGAAGTTTTGAGGTTTATATCTCGCTCTCTCTCTCTCTCTCCCCCTCTCTCTCTCCCTCTCTCTGTCTCTCTTTGGCGTGTACATTTTAAAAGTGCTTGCTTGTATCGTGTTGGGAGCGCATAGCCTAAGCATGCCTATGCCTAAGCCTAAGCCCAAGCTCGAGCCTTAGCTTAACCTAAGCCTAAGCCTAAACCCCGAAGCCTAAGCCTAAGCCCAAGCCGAAGCCTGTGCCTAAGCCTAAGCCTAATCCCCCCAGCTTACCCCTAAGGCATGCCTATGCCTCACAAGGAGTGTCCTTTTGGTGACCATCGGCAAAACGATTCAGACCAGCTCATTCGATAGAATTTTAAACAAGACTGTGCTGTTTTTTGCGGAATGGCTGTCCCTGATTTTATAGAATTCAAAACCAAGCGCGAAACCTTAACAACTCGCTCCCCAGGCACCAATGTATGGGCGTCGCCGGCATTTTTTTAATTTTATAAAATCAGGGACAGCCATTCCGCAAAAATGAACCCTCTGCTCAGAATTCAATTCTCTATCGAATGAGCTGGGTCACGAATCGTTTTGCCGATGACACCAAAAGGACACCCCTTGTAAGACAAGCAGAGCCAATCCCCGATTTCCATCGCGTAATCCCCATTGTCCCTTCAGAGACGAACTCCCCCGGTGAAGGCGTGGCTGTCAAGCAAGCGGCCACTTGGCACCTCACAAGTGCCAGCCGGAGTGCCACACACACGCTCTTGCTCGACACACTCTTGCTCGACGTAAACTGTAACATTAGCCCGGCGGGGTCGTTTGGAGGAGTGCCCCGTTCGGCCCTAAACTTGTCGGCGGCCCTGCAAGATGATCACTGTCGCCCAGGATGAGGATTTCGTGGGGGTCAAGGTTTGGGAAATTAGGGCCATTAAGGGAAAAAGTTTGTAAATTTTCGAAACAGTATTTAGCGACGATTTAGCATTTAGCTTGCAAAAAGCCTGTTTTCAAGATACCGCATCCGAAAAACGTCGATTTTCAAATAACCAACTTCTATAAGCCTGGGGAAAATTCCAATAGTCTTTTTTTGCTTTTCGAGCTGTTCCCGCTTGTTTTTCGAATTATTCTCATTTTATGGAGATTGTAATGGGAAATTAATTTTGTCGAGATTTCATTACATTGAAAAGAAATTTGCTACATCTTTGTGAAGGCGAAATTCCGATAAAATTCATCCCTCCCTCCCACTCTCTCTCTCTCTCCTCCCTCTCCTCCCTCCACCTCACACTCTCTCAAGCGTTCAAAGGCTCTCTCAATATCAAAACCCGATTGAATCCGGAAGCCTATGCCTATGCTGGAGCCGAAGCCGAAGCCGAAGTCAGAACAAGCCGGTCGCCGAACTAAGGGTTGAGCTAAGCCTAGGCCTACCATGGGCGTCCTAAGCCCATGCCTATACCCCAACCCTACGCTCGAAACTTTCCCATTGACAACTTCCCCCTCCCGACCATCAGTTCCGCGACATCCGCCTTCCACTTCCGTTTCTTGCCACCACTTCCTCATCTCCTCGGGGGCAAATGCACCAGGTGGGCAGCTATGACCCAGGTGGTGCTGTGGCCACGGGCCGCCACTTCTTGCCGCGATTAATGGCTTTACCCGGTGGGGTTGATGCTCGCCGGTGAGGGGGGCTGATTCAGTCGCTGCTGTTTGGCAACTTTTGATCGACAGGGTGGAAGCGGGGAATTCAGGGGAATTTTGAGCCCCAGGCTTCGAATACGTCAAAATCTGGGGATCACGGTACGTCATTAGCACCCCGCGTATTCGCCAAAAAGACGACTAAAACCGAAAGAAAAATGTTGATAGGGATAAACTGAGGTCGTAGCCGGCCTTAGCCTTTGCCTAAGCTTTGGCCCACGCCAAAGCCATGCTCTAGGTCCCAGGCCTAGGCCCATCGCCTGCTCCAACTCGAGGCCTAAACCGAAACCTAGCCTAGCCAAGCCTAAGCTCACCACTAAGTCTAAGAGTTAGCCAAGCCTCAGCTTAAGACTACGCCCATGCCTATGCTTAAGCCCCTATGCTCAATCCTAAGCCTAAGCCAAAGGCCAAGCCCAAAACTATGCCCAAGCCTAAGTGTCATTAGTACATATCGTAGCCGCTATGTAGCCCTCACCCATGTTCCTCCTTCCTCCCCATCCCAATCCAACTATGGAGATGCGAGTAACCGTCCTGTTGCCCACCCCTTTCCACACCCATTCCCTTCCTGAGAACAAGACAAGCACAATCTAATTCCACCGGGCCGGCCCTGGCTTCAGACGAGCCACCACTCACCCGTTATCGCCTCCTGATTGTCTTTCCAACCTCCCTCTCATTCTCATCCCCATCCTCTTCCTCCTCCCCCTTCCGAGGCACCTCTCATTCCGCTCACCGCTTCACGGCCCACCACCCCGGAACATCCAGGGTAGGGGGCTCAGTATTGGGGCTTCTGAAGTGATGTTCAGCTACTCTTGGCTTCGTTTTGGTAGTTTTACGGCTTGTGCCCTTGGCCTCTTCTTCTCCCGGATTTCTCTCTCCTCTCGCTCAATCTCTTCGCCTCGCTCCGTCTCTCGATCTCTATCTCTCTCATATCTCGTTCTCGTCTCTCTCTCCCTCTATCTTGCCCGTTCGCTCTTCCTCTATATCTCTCGCCATCTTTCTGCCATATCGCCTCCCTCTCTCTCCCTCTCTCTCTCTCTCTCTCTCTCCATTCTGCATAGTTAGGCCCTTCTGATGAGCCGCACGCTACGCCGTACTACTTCTACGGCAATCCAGGCGCTTCGAGTATTTTACGTGCGGTGCTCTAGAGTATTTTTGCGGAATGCAAGACGAATTTCAATTTTGGGGTCGGGATTATCGCGGTCGGGAATATAGTTGTCGGGATTTGGGGCCGTTTGTATTCGTCGACATTATGACGATCGGGGACCATCGTTTCCGGATCTTGGCGTTCGCATCCACAGCCTATATTCCTCATTCCTGCTCGCTTTAAATGTTATTTCGGTTTTAGCCCTCGTTTTAAGGTATACCCGCGGCTACAGAACAAATTTCCTTCATAGTCGCTGCACTCCCATTTTATGGGAATCTGGAAGTCGGCCTCGACGAGATCCTGGGTGATTTGAATGTTTCCATGTCGTTCTGTCATTTCCCCCCGTCCATTTTTTGTGTTTATCGATGCGAGCGACGTTGTGCAGGCTGCGTGTGCTGTTGGTCGCGGCGCCCCGCGTGAAAATTCCGTCCGGCAAAACCGCCTCTACCTTCCATTCGACCTCGCGCTATTCGCCACGGGGCTTGGGGACGGGGCCCGAGGCCATCATGGTCAAGTTTTGTCCGAAAAAGGGCAGGATTTGGGGTTTTGTTTAGATTTGGTTACCTTTCCATCTGATTTCGGTGTTTTCTTAACATCGTAGGAATTGGATTTTTCGTAAAAATCTAATCTCACCAATAAAGCCAAAAGCGTGCCTTAAAAACACCTAGTTCGTCCCGCTACCATGTACCGGCCTTCGCTTCGCCACGAAGCATATTAATTTTGATAAATTATGTTATGAAAAATTCTAGCATTTGGCAACAATTTTTGGCAACAATATTTTTCGGAATATGGGATAATTATTGAAGGTTGGCAAAATAATTTTTCCGCGAAATTGGGAAATTCTGAAAATCCGAATACCTTTTGATTTATTTTCAGCGTATGTTAATACATTTTTAGTGTTTTAAGTTGTGTTCACAAACTGACCAGTATTTTTTAAAGCGTAAAAATAGCTTTTTTGGGGGGCATTTTGTAGTTAAAAATTAATTATGAAGGTGCAATTTTGCTTTTTGTTTTGATCCAGCTTTCAAGAACAGCTTCACGTTCGATGCATTTCATCCATTTCGGAATTTCTGAATTCTCGAATTCAAAAGGATAATTATTTTCGACTGTGGACCCTGGGCTGAGACCCCTTGCACTGCAAAACATCCGCCTCCACCTCCCGGAATCCCAAGCATTTTTTTATTTAGATCTCCAGCCTTCATGGCCCATCGCCCAGCACACACATACACACACGCAGCCCGGGCCGTATCTACTTGGACTGATAAGCCGTTTGGGAAGAGGGACCACATATCCGTGCACGGATCACCACTGCCGCCGGAAAGCGGCCTTTCAGGTTAGTTGTGTTTTTTTGTCTTTGGGGCGTGCTGAAGAGTGGCTGGGGCTCTGCTTCACTCTGAGCCTGGGGCCTGCTGCAGCCTAAGCCCCCAAAGCCTCAAGCCTAAGCCTTCAACAATCCTCATGCTCTAAGCTAAACCCCACCCTTAATCCTTTTACAGTTCGATTGGTGTGTGCCGTGACCGCTGGGGTCGCCTCAGTAGACGGCGGGCGTGGTGGCCGGTCTGTTGCTGCTCGTCTCGTTGTTAGTTGTTAGTCGGAATCGTCGGCCTCTTGGGCCCGCGGCCGCCAGAGGTGTGCCTCACGCCGGGATGTATACACACTGGTCAGTTTCTATGCTTTGCCGAGCTGCTTTACTTTTAAAACCTTCCATCCGCTTACGCAACGTGGACCGGCACAAAGGACTTTAAGTCATTTTGTTTATATTTCACCCTTTATTATTTTTCTTCTCCCAAAACCTATTAACGCTTATACGACTGGAATGCTTAGTTCCGGGATTTTATCGCATTTCTTTAAAAAACCTGAAAAACTTGGTAAATTTGTAAAGCGCGCATAGTATCAGTTTGTAAATGGTTTCGCTGCATCCTGTAATTGCAAAATTTTCGAAAATTCTTCTTTTTCACGTAATGCCTTGTAGCACCAGACACGTGTTGTTGTTCGCGGCATGATTTTGATCGAGGAAAGTTAAAATGATAACTTGCAAAGTGGGTATAGCATCAAGGCGTACCTTGGGGCCCTGCGTAGTCCGAGAAGTAAGTTCCGTTTTCGCCTAAAACATGCAAAACCAGTTACACCATAAAGAACTCCGCTTGCAGAGCTTTGATCTAAGCCTGCAGTTCTTCCCCCATTTGAGCATAATAAGCGACGGTAGCTTGCGAGGAGGATGAAGCCCAGCCTGGGGGAAATGGACCTTATTAATGGACATTCTCTACTGGCTGTCTATATCCCTGCAGCCATCTCTCTATAATTAATCGAATTGCAGCGTCGGTGATCCTCTCCTTTCGATGAACGCCTCCGTCGACCCAAAAGTGGGATGATTTCTACGCGTACGCCTGCGGCCAGTGGATAAAGGTTTGTCGCGGAGGATGGGGGTCGGCAAAAATTGATATAATTTTAATGCTTCTTTGCAATATCGGGAGCATGGTTTTATCTTCTTTGGAGCCAATTTCTCGATAAAAGCGTTCGTTTTGCGCTGTTTTTTCATATTCCTAAGCGCATTACTGATAATTTTATTATTGGAAAACACAAACGTTGCTTTAACGGGATTGGCTACTCAAAAATTTACAATTTCAAACGTTTTTCGAGTTTTTTAAGCGATTTCTCTAGGGCCACCCCATCCCCGACGACGCACCATCAAGTAACCAATTTCGAAATCTCGGCCAGGATCTTGAGTTTGCACTATAGCAAAGGAAAAGTTGCCCTGCAGAACAATTCTTCCTTTTCAGAACTTCTCGAGAGTTAAAGTAGAGGTGCACTGACGCGGAGAGCGCCGTCAACAAGGCCAAGCTCTTCTACAATTATGAGCCTGAATGAGAAGTGGGTTGGAAAGATTTTATAATTTTTTAGCGTTTTAAAAACATTTTAGCACCAAGGCTTTTGAAATATTTCAGATTCCATCTTTCTTACTTTTTTCCAATTCTTCTCGGTAAAGTATCTTCTGATCAGTAGCCGGTCTGTTCATAGTTCCGGCTTTGTTCTGTTGCTTTCCCCGGGGTCTCGGATTTTCGGTCGACCAATCCATCATCTACCGGCCCGACATCCGCTAAACGCCCAAAAGAAAAGCTCAAAAACATGACCCATAACTGCCTGAAGATTGATCTCTCAATCCTCGCCTCATCCATCAACGTCACCGGCAAAGGCTTTTCCAGCATTTCCTTTCGGGTTATGATGAAAGGAATAGGGTCTGGAAAATACAAAATCAGATAAAATAACCCCGATTTTCAGGCGAGATCAGCGACACGTGGCGCGAGACGCCGGACGAGGTGATGAAGACGTTCGGCGGCTGGCCGAGTCTCGGCGCGCACAGTAGGGTGGCTGAGGTGTTGGGTGAGATAGGGAGATGATTTCAAGGTCGACGAGAGCACCTCCATCGAGCGGTTGTACGCAAAGATGGAGGCCGAGTATCGACCTGGCTTGCGTTCACTGCCAAGGTACCGTCCAGCCGGATGACCAAGAACCTCGAGAAGCACGTGCTGTTGGTGGGTTTGGGGCTTTGCAGTATCGGGGAGACGAACCTTTTCGTAAAATCCAGAAAGGTGGTCATTTATTTTGTATTAAACGTGTCTTAACAGTTTATTTGATAAAATTGCAATTATATTTGACGTGAAAAACTGTTTTTAGAAAAAGAGAAATGTTTAAAATGTATAATCCTGGCCATAAATCGCTCATTTTGATTCGAGAAATCCGAGATTTTTCTATTTTTAATAAAAATTTCTGACGTTTTCACTTTTAAGAATACCAAAAACAACGTAGAACTTTTCCTGATATTTATATTAGCAAAACTTGATTCAAATGAAGCGGTTAAACTTGAGGATTTTAGGTATGACCAACCGGCGCTGAACCTGTTCGCCCGCGATTTCCTATATATCATGGCCGAGAACGAGGAGCGGCTGGCGTACGTGACCTTGATACGGTGAGAGTTCCTGAATAAATTCGTTGAACTTCCGGTAGTGACGTCTGGTCCAATCCTGCACGCCCGGCCCGACATTGCCATCAACGACGCTGCAAGGAGATTATCGAGTTTGAGACGGACCTGGCAAATGTAAGCTGTTTTTTTTATGATGCCTAAGCGTAAAATTTTCCAAATTTTGAATAAAAAATACAAAAAAATATATATTTTTTGACTCAATACTTTTTCTAAGTTTTTTTTTATTGTTTTTCTTAACTTTCAATATTTTTAAATTTTACTAAAACATAAAACTTGTAGACTACAATGGCTGACGAGCAACGGGCACGACATTGCCGAGCTGTACACCAAGCTGAGCATCGGCGACCTCAGCCGAGAGCTGCCCAACTTCAACTGGCCCTTCTTTTCAACCCGGATGTTTGAGGACATCCGAACAAAGCGTGATCTAACTAATTTTTAAACCAAAAATAGAACGGAACAACCATCAGCTTCGACTACAGCACCGAGGTGGTCGTCCTGCCGGCGTAGAGTTTTGGAGCGACTTGACAAGATGCTACCTAAATACAACAAGCGGTAAGCCGAGTACTCTTGCTTTTACGTCTGCTTCAGCCGCATCGTCAACTACCCGGAGTGGTGCTGAGTTTCCAAGACGATGCTCCGCGACCTGCCCGACCCGTTCGCGCTGACCATCTTCAAGCTCTACGGAAGACGCTGAACTGTTAGAACATCGTGAACACCTAAAAATATTTTTTTTAGTGATGAACGTGCAAAAGTTCGGTGGTACGGCTGCGTGACTCGGATAAACTCGCTGATGCCGATGGCCACGTCGTCGATCTACGTCAAGTACCATTTCGATCACGATCCGAAGGAATAAGTAAGTTTCTGGAGCTTCGCATTATCGGGGGGGGGGGGGGTGTAAAGTGCAGAAATGCCTGATAGCGCAATAGTAAGTATTTTATTCCTGTTTTTTAGCAAAATTTAGCCAGATTCTAAATAGCAAAACCAGCTGGAGAAAACTCTTAAAACATTTAATAAATTTAAATTTTTGTCGAAAAGTCAAGGTTCCTTAGTAATTTTTTGAAAAATTGTAAAGATTTAGTGTTTAGCAATAATAAAAACTTTAAAAACAATTCTCAATTTATAATGGAAAATTGGATATTAAATGAAAATCATTGGTTCCCTGATAATTCTGAAAAAATTTCCAAATCTATTAAAACCTTATAACTAAACCTTTTGGTTGAAGAAATGATCTCATTGATCATGGACGCGTTTGTTGACCCTTTGGTGCACGAAGATTGGCTGACACCGGAAACGAAAGCGTTCGCCAAGCAAAAGCGTATAAAAATAGCGTCGAAGCTGCCTAAAGTTCAAAATTGATCTGACATTTCTCAACCCAAAATTCAGGTCAAAACGATGTAAGCAGAAAATCGGCTACCCCGAGTACCTCAACTGACGAGGTAGCTGTGATCATGGAGTACGAGCACTTCAACGCATACCCCGGAAACAATACTAGAAGACAAAGTTCCAATTCTACGAACAGTACCAGAAGGACGTGCTCGAGCGCATCGTGCAACCTCGGTCGACAGGGAGAGGTCTGGGAATTCCGACGTAAATTCACCACCTTTAGATGGGGCGTTGGCGCGGCGCTGGTCAACGCCTTCTACCGCGCCGGTGAATACGAATGAGATCAGCAGGTTTTGAAGGACGACGATGACTTCTTGTTTTGTAATAGAAAAGAGGAAAATGTTTTTTAAATTGTTTTTGCAATCTCTAAACTTAAAAACATTACAATTTTTATAAAAAGCAACGAAATGCCCAAATTTTTCAAATCGTTTTTCCAGCTTTCTAAATACTTTTTCCAGTACAGCCAGTAGTACAATACAGCCAAAATTTTATTAAAACTTGTTGTTGGCTAGGGCATTTCCGGGCGCAAGGAAAAATTCGGATCCCCGGGGAAACCAAAGAACCTTAACTCCTTTTTTAGTCTTCCCTGCCGGAATCCTGCAACCCGTTTTCTACTCCAAGCTGACTTCCCATCGTCGATGAATTTCGGTGGAATCGGAGTGGTCTTCGGGCCACGAGATTACCCACGGACTTGACGATCGAAGTAAGGAAAAACTGAACGTCCCAAAACTATCGATTTAGGCTGACTCTACGACAACCTGGGCAACATCCGACAATGGTGGGACAACCATGACGATCGCCAACTTCGAGCGCAAAGCGGAATGCATTGAAGTGAGAAACATACAACACTCAAAAACTTCCTCATTCCTCCAGGAACAATCAATACAGCAGCTAGCATCCCCCAGCAGATCAACATGCGGCACTCAACGGGCGGTCGACGAAGGGCGAGAATATATCGCTGATAACGGCGGCCTGAAACAGGCTTATAGGTGAGTGGAAAAAGTTTGGCAAAACAGTTCTAGGGCGTGGAAGCGGTACGAAGCGTTCACGGTCTCCACCCCGGCAAGATTACCAGGCGTCAACCTTACACATGATCAGCTCTTTTTCCTGAACTATGCGCAGGTGAGCTTAAAAGCGTCAACTTACTTTCAAAAATGTATCGACGACGCGCGTAAAGTTCAAGCTATTAAAAACTCGTAGATCTGCGCGGTACCATTGAACGACAAGGAGGCGTTGCGCAAGCTGCGGACGTCCGAGCACTCGCCCGGTCCGGATTCGAGTGAAGGGACCGTTTCCGAATTCGCAGGACTCTTGCCCGGGCCTACCAATGTCGGCCTTCGAGCCCCGATGAACCCAGAAAAGAAGTGTAGGCCCTGGTGATTTCCCCCGACAATCGTTAGCCCCCTATATTTACCTTACTAGTAGATAACTTAAATGTCCTATGGTAAGTGACGCCTCTCTGGGAATGTGACCGAACAACGAATTGCTTCTCCGGGCACTGACCGGCACATAGCACATAGACTTTTTCACATTAACCCCTGCCCCTGACATTTCTTTCACCCAATTCGATCCCAAAATTCAACGGTGAGATCGTCACGAGCTCAACCCCATCTTGCCGATCCCCGACCGCCATAAAGCCCCGACCCGCGCATTTCTCTGCACTGGATGTACATTCCGTCGTTCTACAGCTTTCCCTTTTGCCACAAAGTATTCGAAAATCTAGTCCCCCTGACGCGCCCACACGAACCGCAACTCCTTCTTGACAAAATGTGACGAGTGTTTCCCGCGCAAATCTGGGTGCAATCTGTTTGTTCTATGTATTCTTTCTGCTTGCCAACGATAAAGATTCCGGTCATATAGCTTTTGGTAATCAAAAATTTTATCGCAGACGATAGACAATAAGAATAGCGCTGCGAAAACGGAGTAAAAAGCGGACCCGTTGGAATGACTAGTCAGGTCAACAGTACACAGAAATGCAAGGGAAGATTCGGCGACCATCCGCCTTAGTTGGATCCGGGAGCCTTCATGTTGGTGAATGAGGGAGGGGCTTCTGCCGTTGATAAGCGTGGAGGATGTTGTAAATTCCGGAGGATGAAGCAGGCGGTGGAGAGGATCTTCACCATTTTCGTTACCCCTTGGTCGAACGGGCCGGCATCTTCGGACTTGGCACCATCGAGCAGCGCCTTCGCGTAGGTGTCGACGCGTTTCTTCAGCACGGGATCGTAGAGGCCATATTTGCCCATCACCAAGTTGCCACATCGCGTGCTCTCCGGGAGGCGGGGAGGATCTTGCCACCAGCTCCAAGCTGCCACTCGCCAGGGTTCAGCGGATCAAAGTCCTCGAGCTTTGGTGGGGTCCTGCCAGCATTCGTTGGCACCGTCTGGAACGTAGCGGCTCGAACGGAGATACGTCGGGTCCTAGGAAACGCGCGGCCAGCATCCTGAAAACAATGGTACTTTGATTCACAGCAGACCATGTCGATACTCTGTGGTAAATCTAATACCAATCTACCGTCGCACTTTCCAATAAGTGGTTGACAACTTTATGTAACTACTAGAAATTAGGAATTAGAAAGTAATGTATACAATTCAACATCAACAGGGCAAACAAAATCCTACAAGCTGGTAAACAACAAGTTACTCGTATATGCAAAATCAACGGGGTGTGGTCAAAGGAGAAAAGTGAGGTTTTACGGGCAAATGCGGCTAAGTGAGCGAGAATGGGTGATAAAGAGGCGGGCCTATTAGATTTTCTTGGCGAGGAACAGCGTGTGGTTGTCGGCGATCGAAGCCGAGATGATCTTGTAGCCGTCCAGGTGTGCGGACTGATCTCACGAGGCGTTGGCACAACCTAGCAGCAAATATTAGAAAGAAAAATGCCAAAAACCTTGTCATCATCGTCGGTGATACCGAGTCCGAGTTGACCGGAGGTATCGACGCCCCAAGCATAGCCCTTGCCATCGCGATCCCAGGCCACCGAACAGGTCAGCTTTGCCGTCACCCCAGCACTAACTCCAGGTATGACGATTTTCTGGGTTCATCGTACCTATGCGAGGATTATCTGCACTCGAGTCAAAACACTCACTTCAATTCTCATCGTCCTCCTTGGCGTTGTATGTGCCGAGGCCGAGAGCGTTGTCGACGTTGCGCCCGATTCCGTAAAGTTCGCCTACGACAAATGATCGTGTAACTGGAATCCAGTTACCTTCTTTAGATCGAACCACGACGTGTTGCACGCCTTGGTAGTCTGTCCATTCGTGACCATCAAACACTGGCGAGTGTGTGGGCAGCAGAACTCGCAGCTCTTCAGGAGTCCACCTCAGTCTTCTTTCCACCCAAGGTCAAATCGACGCCCAGCTGGTTGTAGTTGTTCAGACCAAAGACGAATGTCCTAAAAATCAGGTACATCACCAAAATTCAAGATACTTGTGGTCCTCAGTCTTGGCAATAGTCCAGAAGCCCGCGGCAAAGATGTCAACGAAGGTGAGCGTGTGGTTCTTGTTGGACGGATCGGTGGCACGCACAATCAGATGCCGTTCATCGCACATGTAGGCTAAAGACAAAACTAAGCTAGACTATACGCCATTACCTGCGCGGATGTGAGTTACGCGGAGTGAGCGTCCTAGCTGGCCCATAGAGCCGTCCCCGAAAGTCAGCAACTCGCCCTCTGCACTGAGCATAGCCAGGTGATTTTCTCCGGCAGCGATCTGAAAATTGTTATTTACGGAAAATAATGCCAAGTTACCTTGACAATCTGCTTCTTTTTGTGATGGACAACAGCGACGGGCGACTCGTTCATCTTGCTCAGAAGCGGGTGTACCTCCATCAAGCCAGAGCTATCCTAAACCAAGCACTTAGGAAAATTTGTAACTCCATACTCGCAAGTTGCCCCAAGCGATGACCGATCCGAGGTCGGTAAGTGCGGCAGAGAATGAAGCGCCAGCGGTGACTTGTACGATTCTGCCCTCCTTCTTGATGTCGTCGGTGAAAATGATGGGCAGGAACTGGTCGCTGGAGCCCTCAGCCTCCACGCCTTCTCCCGGAGCGGTGCCTAAACAAAATGTTGAAAAAGTTGGAACAACAAAAACCCATACCTTTCTCGTTGATTCCACAGGTGTAAACAGTACCATCCTTCGTCAGCAACAGCGAGTGCACGCCGCCAGCGACGACTTGGATGACCGGCAGATCATCATCCTCGACACAGTCCACCTTCCGTGGTTTCTTGCTAGTAGTGCGTCCCGGGTGACCAAGTTGGTCACCTTCACCGCACGAAAGCACCCGATCGCCAACCGCCGAATCATCCACAAAGTCTTCCCAGGTGAGCCGATGCTTGTGAGGAGCGCCGCCTAAACAATAAATGCGCATTTACAAGGAGAAAACGTCAACGTACGCTTAGGTGTCTTTGTGGCTGAAGCATTTGGGCTGGCCTCGACAGCGCTGCGCTTGCGGCCACGGCCGCTCTTCGGCACCGATGCAACCTTTTGTTCGCTGGCACGGGCGGCGGCTCGCTTTGGCCTCGGCGGTGGGGTGCGCTTGCCGCCATCTTCCTGCTCATCAACCGGTTGTATTTTGGCACCCTACAAAGAAGCAATTAGGAATTAAAATTTTGAAAATACCTCATCGCCCTCCTCCTCTATCACGTCCATGGCTCGACCCGTCTCCGAGGGGACGTCCATAGACTGATCTTCCGAATCCTTGCCCGCCTCCACAGCGACTTCCATCGGCTTTTCAACGGTTTCCTCCGCCGGCTGCTTCTCTTCCGAAGACGGCTCGACATCCTTCGCCTCCTCGCCCTTGGCGTCCTCGTTCAGGAGGCTCGTTTCAGAAGCTGAGGGGGCGGCTGGATCGTCGACCTTGGCAGTGGGCTGCGAGACTTCCATGGGCGCATCGGCATCAGACTGTCCCGGGTGACCGAGTCTTCGGAGGCCATTCTGAAAATATGGAATTAGACGAAGGACATGAAAGTTGAAGGGAACAAGAGGAAAAAATGCCAAAACTGTTTGAAAAAACGAAAACGTTTTCGGATGCGAAGTATAGTACGAAACGCTCCGCATTACACCGTTCTGGGTTACGATCCAAGGTTCACGTTAAGAAATGCAGCTAGTTCGTTTCTGTATTGTCGCGGAATTTTCGTCAAACAAAAATTAGGAAATTTGCGCAAATTCGGAAAATGGAAGGAAATGGTGAGGTTTGGAAGTTTTCGCAGCTCGTAATGGGGGTAGTGGCTTATGGTCTTGAAAGGGGCCTTCACGGGGGCACACTTGGAATGAATTTTTTAGGCTAGGAACTATTTTTAGAGAGGCCAAGAACAACGAGACTAAAGATCCGTGTGCCATTTTTCAAACTTTATTTATGATCTTGAAGTTCCTCTCTAAAAGCCTAATTTTGCAAGATTCGCGAATGTGTTCTGGGGTTTACTTTATGTTTATATATTTTAAAACGTGATAAGAGAAAACTTTTAGCATTAACTAACGGTTTTAGCCGGCTTTTCAAGGTTTGTGAGGGTCTTTAAGGCTTTCAATTTAAAGGTATGCTTTAGAAATTGAGGTAAAACGCTGACACGTTAATGTTTAAGCTAGCTTGAACTTTTTAAAAGCTGCCGAATTCTTTTAGAAGTGTTATAACCGCTATTTTTCGGTAGATATCGCACGATAACCCCTATGTCCCTAGGTTTTTCGCTTTACCCAGCAACCACCGGATATTCTAGGCCTCATTAGGCGTTTTTCCTACAGAATGACTCGAACTCGGGCACACAACTCGTCATCGAGCTCCGCGCCCAACTCGCGCTAAGCAAGCCAATTGCCTTTTTCAGAGCCCACCCGATTGGCCTCGTTACTTTTCTTTCCTTCAAACGACACTTGTCACGGAATTTGCCAAGTAGCCAGAGACCCGGCGGGTGGCCCCGAGGATAGGTCTGGGCCCTCCGCGTTGCCCTAGTCTTGGTGTGGGCCCTCCTTCTGGGGGCTGGGAGTAGAAATCTGGGGCCCAGGCCGGGGACGGCTCATTCACGCGGGCATTCCCAGGCCCCTCCTTACGCCCCAGTTACCGTAGTCCCCCCGCAGCCATGGTTCGCGCCCAACTGATTTGCCTGCTCGTCGCCGCGACGTTGATGTCGATGGTGACGTCGGCGAGGATACACCACCACAAGAATGTGAGTTCGTTTTGAGGGCGGGCTGTGGTATAGTTTACCTCGCTCCTACTGTATCTCGGCTCCCCGTTGTGCTACCGGTTTGTGAAGTATACCAAAATGTTCATCCTGGCCCGGCGAGTAGTTTAGGATACCTTACATCGCTGTAGACAAACAGGAGCCGAAAGACAAAGTTCGGGCCGCCAGCATGGTCAAAAAGCTCCTTTTGCGAAAGGTTTTGGGGTGAAATCGGAGTTTATTGGGCAGAATTTTACGCTGATTCCGATTCTGCGGCTGCTTTTTGCGAAAAAGCCCTGTTTCAAAAGTTATCTAGTATTTTATTGTGAAGAAAGTAAGTAATTCCCAGGGTTGACTAGCTCTCTATCAGCTCCTATAAACTTCGAAAACTCGACTTTTCGCCGAGTTTTATCCCCTCCCAGTAAGGATAAGTGAAGCCGTTGATTATGATGCGATTTCCCAAAAAGGGGTCAGCTTTTAGGCGTCCACCCGGGGCCACATGGCCCAGCCAACCCCCGTGTTTTCCAAGTGCATACTCGAGACCCCGGGGGTGGCTGCTCGGCTCTATGGGCGCGAAGGGCCCATCTTAGATGCCACGCGATGCGGGGGAATATATATTCCGTAATATACAAATATAGAGGAAAAGGGGATGTGATTTCAGCGGCAGGGGGTTGCTTTTTTATGAGTCAACTTGTCAAAAACACGAGCGCATGCTGGGCGTCGATTAAGTCAGCGGAGCTTTGGTCAGATGGTGGGATATAAAACCCCTATTTTAGTTTTTTTTAAAGGAAAATTTGTAGGCAGAACTATGTGCTTTTGCCCGTGACTTCCAAAAAAATTTGACCGCGACCCGCAACGCGCGTGCCGCCGTTCTATCGCGTAATGGATTACGATCGAACTGAGCGTGCGTTGCGTGCCGCGGGGGTAGAAGAAAAATCCACAGCTATCTCTTTCTCGCACGCGGGGCCTGTTCCATTACACAATGGAACGTCCGGGAATCCGTTGCGTGTCGCCGTTCTAGTCAAATCCATAGTTCTGACTTGACAAATCGATGAGCCATATTAACTTAACCCTAAGCCTACGCTTGGGTTCAAAATTCGCAAAATTGCCGGTGACCCCCCACAAACCCAATAACCATTAGGCATTTGATTAGCTTTGTTCGGGCGTCCCATTAGTGCTGATTGGGGAGGAGGGGAAAAACGTGTTCCACGCGCGGATTGGGTTGAAAGCGTCTACCATGGCCTGGAATCGAAGTATTGAGGGCGGAAAGTGGCGTACGAAGTATAGAAACGGAAATCGACATGTGGGGTTTCACCAGGGATAGAATTTATCTAAAAACTTTGTTAGAAACGGTTTTAGTAAGGTTACTTAGCCTAGGCTTACTTAGGGTTCGATCTAGTAGCATAAGCCGCAGCTTCAGCTTAAGGCTAAGCCCAAGCTAAGCCTAAGCCTAAACCCAATCTAAGTCTGACTAGTAAGCGAAGCCTTAGCCCAGGTACAGCCTAAGCCTAAGCCTCAACAGAAGCCTAAGCCTACGCTAAGCCTAAACAGCAGCCTAAACCTAAGCCTAAGCCTAAGCCCTAGCCTAAGCACAATCTAAGCCCTTCCTCAATTTCTATTTCCTCCTATCTCATCCCCTTTTTGCAGGCACCCATCGACGACCAGCACGTGCGCTGGGTGGATCTGCTGGAGAAGCGGGATATCGGCAAGAGTGAGTCCCATACCACCATTTTGAATTCCAAATTTTTCCAACTTTTCTGGGATATCTGCGCAGAGTTGCCTTCCGGAAGTATTTCACAGGGGAAGAAAGTCTTGCTTGAAATTCTTCGATCGTTTTTGGGGGTGGCCCCATCTTTCATTAAAGGGATTGGGCAAACAAGAGAGGGGCAGAAAAGAGACCCGAACGGGTTAGCGACACTAGAAAAAACGAAGAAATGTGAAATCAGAAGTTGGCAAAGGGCCAACTTGGCTAGGGGAGAGCAAAATAGAAACTGGGAAACTGGAAAAGATCTACAGGGTGTCCCAAAAAAAACGACCCATCTGGCGTTTCGCCGTGTTACATCCAACCGGTCCCAAATTTGGACCAAAGGTGTATCAGACCCTAAATAACAACAATCCTGACTTATAGCCCCGTAGCTTTCGTGGTTCTCCAGTTATAACGAAAATACTGTTTTTCCCGCAATTCTGAAGCATTATTTCGGCTATGTTTTTGGACTTTGCATCGATTTGCATCGACTTCCGGCTGTGAATCCCTAATTTCGCTTAAGAACTGGGGTAGTTTTGCGTTGTAAAAATCGCTTAAATCAAAGTTTATTTAATCAATTTACTCTGGAAAAAATTTATTAGGGCGATGAAGACCTACCGGATCATTTTCGCTTAATGTCTAGGGGGTCTAATTCCACGAAAACCCTATGAAAAATAGAAAATAAAATTTGTTTTCGCTATAACTCGAGAACTACTATTGCTACAGGGCTATAAGTCAGGATTGTTGTTATTTAGGGCCTGATACACCGCTGGTCCAAATTTGGGGCCGATTGGATGTAACACGGCGAAATTCCAGATGGGTCGTTTTTTTTGGGACACCCTGTATATCAAGTTAGGGCAATGATGGAAAAAATTGTATAGGGCTTGCTAAACCATCAAAACACAGAAATTCAGAAATTTTAGCAAATTCCGAGCCCCTAATTTAGCTTAAAAGGATATAAAACGTTCAAAAATGCACTTTAGAATCTCGAAAAATTCATAATTTTGTATTTTTACTGCCAATTAAGAGCATAAAAGTACGTAAATTAAAAATAAAGTACGTAAATTTGCTAGCAATTATTAAAAGGACTGGGAAGACAGCAGAGAATAAAATTTCGCGATTTCACCAAGCGTTACGGTATTGGAAAATCTTTCGAGGGGGCGAAAAATGTCTGAAAATTAGTTTTGTTTTTGACAAATTTAACTATATTTTAACCAGATAAACTTATTTAAAAATCCTTAAATGTGATCAAAAATCGGAAGTTTGGCCAAAAATCCTGATTTTATGGATTTGTATGGATAGATTCTGACTGGTAAAATTTTGCTTGTAAGTATCGTAAAATTCTGGAACCCCTTTATCGATTTATATTACCCCCCCCCCCAACCCCCGATAATGCACAAGAACCCATTTCAAACCTACAAAACCCCCGTATTCCACTGGACTGGAAATTTTCCAGTGGGATACGGCTGGAACGACTGCGAGTTCTCGCCGATGAGTTGTCTGCTGCGTAGGCGACGCTCGTTGCCGCTGCGCAGCTTTGAGGTCGAGATGAACTGAGAGCCCAATGAGAAGCTCAGAATTCGTACAACAACACCAAAACGAATTTGCCCGCCACCGCCACCACCAAAAATTGTCTTCAAAAATATCCACCACACCTTCCGATTCTATGCCCCCACTTTCGTTTTGATTGTTCACCAAAAAGCTACGTTTTTTGTCGTTTGGGTCCTCTGAATTTTCTTGAATAAAGTTTGTTATTGAAACAGGGCGTGACATGTCGAAAACAGGGGCATTTTGATAGATAAATGAGGTTGAAAAGCGCCCAATAAAATGTTTGAATAGTTTTAAATAATGAAAAACATGATTTAAATAGCTACCATAAAAATACGGATGTTAAATACTATTAACTTATTAAATTAGGTATATCAATGTAAATATTGGCTTTTCAAGAGTAATCGATAAAAGATACGAAAAATACGATTTAAATAGTTTCAAATAGTAAGGAAAAACGAGAGTGACCGTTATATAATAACAAATAGGAGTATAAAATATTAAAATTAAGGCATATTACGGTATGTAGTGGTATTTGAAAGAAGGATTCGGTCCAAAGGTATCGATAAATGCGATTTATAGTTTAAAAAATCGAAAAAACCGGCTTTACCCGCTTATAATGAGTTATCTAAATTAATAAGCTCATCTAAGCATTAAATAAGAGAAAATGTCATATTTATAAGCATAAAAAAACTATATTTCTTTCCTTCTTGACTATTTTTTAAACATTAAAAATATTTACTTAGTTATAATGAGTTTCATACGAATATAAGTACACTTCGATTTGATAACAAAAAAATATAGAAAATTTTTAACGTTCTAGCGTTAATAAAACTACTATATCTGAATTCAAAATAAACAAAAGTAAATATCCTCAAAAACTCTTGACGGTGTGACGACCGAATACTCTCTCCTCCACGGCTTCCTATCAAGTCGGCAGCGAGCATGTTTGAGGCAAAATTCTTTATTAAATACGTCTTAATTATACAAAATTATAACATAAAAATAATAAAACAAAACTAATCAATTATATACACGAATTACTTTCGAAAGTTGATGGCAAAGGGTAAGGGTAGGTGGAGCTGGGCAGGGGGTAGGTAATGGGAGCACAGAAAGAGTTTCGTATCCATTTGTATCGCGTCGTACACACCCGTAGCATCGCGGAAACACTATACAAATAACGGTGAATCATTGTGTACATTTTACAAGTTTTGCGGGATGTAAATTGGAGCATTTGGGATGAGAATTGAGAAAATAAACACACAAAAACACGGTGGAGCAATGGACTTGAGTTTTGGTGAGGGGCAGACCCGTAATGGTATAATTTCTTGGGGAGGGTACGGTATTTTGAAAGCGCACCTTTTAGGGCGGAGGTCACATGTTGTAAATGGGGAAAGACGCGTAGGGAATTGAGGCTAAAATTGGATTTTTAAGGGCTAGAAAATGGTATAATTAATGACTGGGTGCTGGGAAGAGCGCGGAGAGTGTGGATGAGGGCAAAAGTCGCTGGCTGGCGTCCTGAAAATACTTAATCTACCTTAGAAAATCGATTTTTTTACATATGGTAATCTTTTGGGTTCTTAGAAAAAACAGGCGATATTTTCAATTTTCTAACCCACCTGAATCTTGGCCAGCGCGGCGCGAAGCTCCTGCTTGCTGGGCTTGGCCGAAAAATCGGTCGTCTCGATGGTAGGAGTATTTGTAGAGGTCTCCTTGATCATCAACACCTCCGGAATGACGATAGTAGCACAACGGACCGAAGCGTCACTAAAAAAAAATTCATGAAATAGCTTGTCGATATTTTAAAAAGGTTTCAAAGGGTACTTGTTTATTTTCGAGGGGGCTAATCTTTTCATATTTATCGAAAAATGCCTACTAGTGTAATAGCCAGTATTTCAACCGTGGTTTCATAAAATTTGGATAAATTTCAAGCGTAAAACCTCGAAAATGCCAAACAAGGCTTTTTCGGCCGGAAAACCTTATTTTTGTATATTACATGTAAATTTATCATTTCGAATGTATAGTATTCCATTCCTAAAACTCACATTCTTCGCTTTCTCCACGCCGCTCCACTACCCGTCTTTTCGAGACAAAACCAATCCGGGCCCCGGGTCCTGCGGCGATCACCTTCCGGTTGAGCGCGACGAAGCGGCTGTGCTGGTAAGAGCCGAGGTATGGTTGAGAGGCTAAAAGACACTATAAACTACCATAACCTCCAACTTACGCATGGAATAAACTGGTGGCAGATCTTTGACCATACGTCGGTAGATGTCACCCGGTTTCCGTTCTTTCCGGTTGGCCGCCGCCTGGATGTGGCCAGTGCGCACGTGGTCTTCGAGCTGTAAGGGGTTTGTATAAATTTTCGGTGTCGTTCTACCGTTTTTCTACCTTTTAATATACTCTTAATCTAGCTTTTATGCTGTTATGGCTTCTTACCTGTTGATGCGGACGTAAGCTAGCATAAAAAGTCTATTAAAAATACGTTTAAGGTATCAAAATCTATATATTTAATTCTCAGATAACAAACCTGTCGATTGGTGACAAATCGCCCGCGGCACCCATCCACAATACACTTGTAGGTGGCGGCGCCCTTGGCGTGGCGAGTCCGGAAGTGCTCGCGCAGCCATTCGTACTGAAAACAGAGTTTAGTACAGATTCTTGAGTTTTTAACTTTTCAAAACTACCAGAAAAGAGGCAAACCGGCTATTGGGAGCCTAATTTCAAGAGGAACTGGTCTCAAATGTCTCAAATTTTTCCTGAAATTTAGCTAAAAACGAAGAAGGATGACGAAATTTCGGTTTTACTGTGGTTTTCTAAGATTAAAATCGAAAACGCCCATTGAACGTTAGTATCTACTATATATAAATTTCTAATATCCGTCCGTTCGCGCGACCGGGAATTCAGCCAAATCCGGCATTCAAATTCCAAATTCAAATTTTTTTCGGGGGGGCCGCGAACCGCCCCCCCGAGCGGGGGGCAGCCTGGTAAAACCTTAATTTTGCGGATTACACTATAAAAAACTTGTTTTTCGACATTTATTACAACCAAAATTACACGAAATTTTTTGTTTTGATGAAAAAGGATCAATTTCCGCTGGGAAAAGGGTATTGTTTTCGAAAAGGAACCGTCCGGGCAGCCTGTGCACAGGAGCGGCTTGTAGCGGGCTACAGGCTACAACAGACCGGGGAGTTTTGTTAGCTTTCATTAGCTTTTTAAATCTGGTTTTTTGCTTAATTATACAAGCTAAGCCACGTCAAATTATAGCGTCACACCCCTTAAAAAGTACACACCTTCCGATCTCCATCCCCTCTCGTCAACCTCATCGAGCAGTCCGCCCACTGGCATCCGTACGGATCGTTCTCATCGGAATCGCTGGCCGTTCGACTGTCGATAGGCTCTTCCCGGACGGCACCTCTACGAGTACGCTTCGATCCTCTGGACAGCAGCTCCTTGGCCAGGTTGAGCGGTGGGCCCTCGGAGTGGAACGAGGCCACCGACCCTTCACGGGACATGCAACAGGTCGTTGGTGTCATGGACGTGTTGTGCGCGCTCAGGGGGATGATGTGCTCCTGGAAACCGGAGATTAAAAAAGGTGACACGTGGTTAAAGGGCTTGTGAAGTCAGGAGAAGTCGAATTCGTCGAAAATCTCGGCTATTTAGGCCTAAAAAAATCGGTATTTGGCTAGGATTTCAAGGGGGTTAAGTGAAAATATCTAACTTTTAAAGCGTCAATTACGTGATTACGGTAGATTACATGCTTTTTAGGCATTTTTAACACCATAATTTCACCAAATTTTTTACCTGAATCACGTGGTCGTACAGCTTGTTCATGCCGCGTCCCTGATACCCACAATCGGCCCATTTACACCCGGTCAGCTCGTCATCGAGCCGTCTACGCTTCCCCGTTTCCTCGGCCTCCCTCGGCTGCACCCGCTTGAGCACCACCAGCTCGGGCTGCTTCGGCTCGACGAAGATGTTCTCCAGCTTCTCCACCTTCTCCAGCACGGGCTCAGCCTTCTGGAGCTCGAGTTGGTGCTGGTTCTCTTTTTCGAGTTCCTTGTCGACTTCTACGACTTCGGGGAGCTGCTCAACACTTGGGACCTCGGATTCAAGCAGGTCGGGGAGGTCGGGCATTTCGTCATCTTCGGCTTCGTCTTCAGGGGTTTCCGGTGGCGTTAGGTTATTCTGAGGCGGTGGAGCGACAAGGAGGGCTTGATACGAGGCATCTGGTTTAATGGGTTTCGGTCTGGGGAGATCGAGGGCTGGGGCTGGTGCATCCTGTTCATCTACATCGTCGATGCGGTCGAGTTCGGGTGGCGGGGTGAGGATGGGAGGCTGGAAAAGAGAAGTGTAAAAGTGTTTAGAAGTTGACAAAAGGTAAGCTTAAGCTGGTCTAAACCTAAGCCAGGTTACCCCGTCAAAGTCGTCCTCGTCTTCGACATCGGAAGGTGGCTGTATCGACTTGTCGAGCCTGGGCATATCCGGCAGCGGCTCCTCCCCACTGCACGAGGCTTTTGACTAAAATTCTGGATTAAAAAAGGAAGTGAGAGGGGGGAGAGAGAGAGAGAGAGAGAGAGAGAGAGAGAGAGAGAGAGAGAGAGAGAGAGAGAGAGAGAGAGAGAGAGAGAGAGAGAGAGAGAGAGAGAGAGAGAGAGAGCCGGAAGCCGAAAGTGCAACCACTTACCCAATCATCTTCGCTGGCCTGGCTGGTGGCCGGGGTCGTCTGGTGGAAGGAGGAGGGCTGAAAAATTCGTAGGTTTACAGGGCGTAATCGATTAAACTTGAGAAAAAATGATTAAACGGCTTAAAAACCTATACGAAAACTTAGTTTTTCATAGCGTGAACGACTGAACTTTGAAAAATAAGTTTAAGGGTATGTAAAAATCCATTTCATAGCGTAATCACTTAAGCTTTATAAAATTAATTTAAAGGTGAAAGAACCCACAAATGCCTGACATTCCGGTTGTCGAAACGCCGCAACCTGTTGCTGCTCAACGACCGGAACCGGGCTAACGTACGATACGCTAGCCGGCTGCGGCTGGAGCGCAGCCTGGTATACGGCCTGCTGTTGGGCGACGTAGGGGTGGAACTGGTGTTGGAACTGGTGGCTGACGTGGGCCCAGAAGAGTTGTAGCTGCTCAGGGCTTTGGAGCTGCGGCTGCATCGGGTAGGTGGGGAAGAAGCCCGGGTAGAAGTTGGAGGGCAGCATTTGGGGTGTCTTCTGGAAATTAGTGGAAGGTTAACGGCCTGGAAACTTAAAAAAAAGACATAAAAATTGAAGATTCCTAGCGATCCTGAGAATCCTAAAGAATCGCCGCTAGCTTCCTTGAGCTCGAAAATTCATGTTAGCTGTTCCTTCCGAGAAACCCACAATTTCCAAGAACAAATCCCGGATTTTGGATCTAGTCGTACTCTTGTTTTGCACGTAGCGATGGAAAAGGGGAAAACAAGGAATACGCGGAAAGGAGTGAGAGAGAGAGTGAGAGAGTGAGAGAAAGAGAATTTCGCGTAAAATGAAATGCTCACAGAATACGATAAAGCATCAAAAAAATACAAGAATTCGAATTCCAAAACAACATCAGGTCAAGTCTAAAGCTAAGCCTAAGCCTAAGCCTGACCCAAAACCAAAAAAACTAAAGCGAGTAAGTTAAACCTGAGCTAAATCTAAGCCTAAGCCAAGCCTAAGCCTAAGCCTAAGCCAAAGCCTAAGCCTAATTCTAAACCTAAGCCTACACCTAAGCTGGCCCGCCCACTTTTCACAATGCCGATTACGCGCCGATTCAAATACGCGCCAGGTCCACCCCACCCTCCCAATACCCCGAGGGCACTTTAACTGACCTGCATGGCGGGCTGTTCATATTCCCTGGCTGCCCGTAGGTGCCGCAGTGGTTCGGGTAGATGGGTGTAAATCGGATGGTTGAGGGGGTTCTTCAGAAATTCCTGGTAGGACCCCGATTCCATCGGGCGGCACCCGCTGCCCACCGCCATCCCGCCAGGCTTGTACGGGTCTGGAAATCGAAGGTTTCAAGGCACCGGGAAGTCAGGAGTTGATAGGTTTTGACTTCAGTGGCCCTTTCCAAGGTAGAAAATACGAATTTCAGTGGCGATTTGACTTATCTAGCCCTTGAAAATCTCCAAAACACACCTGGGAACAGGAAGACGGCGCCGCGCTGTGAAGGCGGGTCCATGGCTTCCCGACCGCGCAGAATCGCCTGCAAACATTGGGTTTAAAATTTTTAAAGAGCGGAAATATTGTCATCGAGAGCGAGAGAGGGAGAGAGAGAGAGAGAGAGAGAGAGAGAGAGAGAGAGAGAGAAGAGTAGGAAGAGGAAGAGGCAAAAAAGATTGATGCTTAAGACAAAAGAGGGCTACTAGTCCATTTTTTTTGTAAGACTGAAAGACGGACAGCACAGAAAAGAAATCAGTATGACCGAAAAATATTTCTAAGTAAAATTACGTAAAGCTACAGTATGACGACAAAATCCTGCTTACAGTAGAGCCTCAAAATTCTTAAAAATTCTGATATTTTGCCCTAAATCTCAGTAAATTACGCAAAACTACAGTATGACGACAAAACGAGTTACCGTAACCCCCGAGTTCTCATTCTTGACGCCGCAACAAATCCGCGTAATCCCAGATCCGAGTTCTCTGAGGGGCCCAAAAAGTGAATAAAATCCTCCCGGGGCCCACTCTCCTTGGCCACGCCCCGTTAATTGGGCCCCCGGTGGGCCCTCTCTCGCTCTCTTCTCTCTCTCTCTCTCTCTCTCTCTCTCATTCCCTCTCTCTCTCTCTCTCTCGCTACTGACTCATTATAATCCGCCCGGTGGCCGTGCCCACCCACACTCGCCTGTTTTCCGGGCTTTTTTGAAGTGAACGTCACGCGCCTGTGTACGCAGAAAGGGAGGAGAGTGAATTACAGGAGGGGGGCTTCCCACGGGCCCACGTGCTCGGCAGAGGGAGGGTTACGGTAAACAGGGAGTACACAGGAAGCGGGTGTAGTGGATGGTATCGGGATTGCGGAAGAGATTCCCCATGAAAATGAGCTGTAAACAGGTGTAAATCGGAGCGTACTGTAGCGGTATCGCAGTAGAGTGCCTTCCAAATTGAATTAAAGGCATCGAAACGGGCATAGTGTAGCGGAATATTTCGGGCTCCAAAGAAAAATTGCATAAATCACTAAGATCTAAAATGTCATGCGTTTAATGGCCCGGAATAGTTTGTAATTAGGAGCGTATCGTAGCGGAGCCTGTCGGAAAAATGCAGAAAATGCTCTTGGAAAGTTGCTAAAACAAAATGACATCTTTTTATTGACTTCTAAGCTTTCTAGGAACTTTTTTGCTTTTTGCCGGGGTGTAAAGAGGAACGTAACGTAGCGGCATTCTTTTAGTAAATTCCGACTCCAAACTACGCCGGCATTAGGTGTGTAATGTAGCGGAATCTTTGGGTGCTTCATTTCCTCCTATTTTTTTCGGATCTCAAAAGGTAGGACTCCCGGCGGAGGACAAATTTCCGGTTCTCATAATAATTAGCGGGTGGGAGGAGGGCCGACCCTACTGTAGCCAGTAATTTGGCGGAAATCAGCGGGTGTAGGATGTAAATTACCGTAGCTTTGAAAAGGTTGTGGAGATGGGTGAATGAGACGTTATTGTTTGTTTGGTGGTGGGAGTTTAGTGTAGTGAGAGAAGGGCGAAAACAGGAAAAGGGCGCCAGAGTTCGCATCAAAGCTCACGCAGATGACTAAGCCTAAGCCTACGCCTAACCTAAGACTAAGCCCATGCCCAAGCCTAAGCCTAAGCTAAAAACAAAGCCAGAGCTACGCCAAAGTACTTTTAACTACGTAATAATACGCTACAATACGTTCTACGGAATATTTTGTACGTTTTCGATACCCCAAAAACTATATCAAACCCAAAAAGTAATCCAACTTTCTGTGGAAATCCAGCCGCGAGACCTGGAAACGCTGTCCGTAAGCTGGTAATTCGCGGCAATCCGCCGGATCCCCCGAGGGTTACGGTAGCCAGGGGCGCGGATTAATCTAGAGACCTTTGGTTGGCCATGAACTACGCAAAAGAACAGATTACGGAAAGTTCTCGGTGGGTGTCGATTGGATTATGTGGAATGCTGGGGGTGTTGCCATGTGGGGTGACGCAGCGAAAAAAGGTGCGGATTAAACGTCAGTAGAATTGGGGGGAAAGAGGTGTAACTACGTAAAAAGTACGTAAAAATTCGCTTGGTCTTAGCATAGGCTCAGGCTTAGCTTTGAGCTTTTGGCGGTTCTAGCACGCCAGAATTTTTCCAGACGACTACAAATTTCGGCCTCTAAAAAGCAATGTGAAGAGAGAGAGAGAGAGAGAGAGAGAGAGAGAGCGAGATAGAGAGAGAGAGAGAGAGAGCGAAAGAGAGAGAGAGCGAAAGCGATGGAGCCAGAGAGATCGAGAGAGGGACAGAGGGAGAGAAAGAGCAAATTCTCACGATTCTCTCACATCAAAATTTATGGGCAGCGCCAACACAATACACCCCAAAAAGGGCGTACCATTTGGTGTTCTCGGGGCGCTGCGTATTTTTTTGAACTCTACAGTATCCTAGGGAAAAATTCAGCAATTTTCGCGTTATAAAATTCAATTAAAAATTTAGCGGCTACCGTACCCCTACCATCTTGTTTTTTTTGGCAAAAATGACCCGGCAGGTGGAACAAAAATGGCGCGGTTAGGTCAGAAAATTCGGCTGCAAAATACCACGGATTTAATTGCCGAGTTTAATTAAATAAAAGCAATGAATTTAATATAAAGAAAATATGATCATTAAATGTAAAACAGTAAACTAAAGGCTAGAAAATACAAAGCAAAAACGTTGAAATTTAAAGTTGAAGAACGATAATTTTATGCCGCTGGATTCCGATTAACTTCGGAGCCTTAAGCCTACGCCTAAGCCTAAGCCTAAGCCCTAAGCCGAAGTCTAAGCCCAAGCCTAACAAGGAGTCGCTTTTAGGTGATATTGGAGTTTTTGAACGAGACCTAGCTAGTTCGATAGAGAAAAAAATTCTGAGCAAGATGTCGTTTTCCAAATCTGCTAACCGTGTATTGTATTCGATAAAAACTAATTTGAAAATCATTAATTTCGCCATCATTGTCACCTGATCCGCAGGTTTGCCTCTGGGGGTGCGCGTGAACATAGCCCCCTTCAGACCCATGGACCGCCATGATCGCGTGGCATATTGGTAGTGCACTTGCCTAATAAGTTTTATCTTTTTTTGCCTTCGGGTTCGACTCCTAGCTAGTGAAACTCTTTTGCTTTTTGCTCTGTGATGCCAAATATGACCACAATAGCGTTTAAAACGAAAAAGCAAAACAGCTAATCAAAAAAAGTTCCGAACTCCGAGCATAAGTTTGCAAAAGCTTGATAGGCGCCTGCACTATCCACTAGGCCACGATCCCATGCGGATGCTGGTTCGCATTGCTGCCTATGTCCCGGGCCTGATCCATCTGTGGCAGCGTGGCGCCACGGAACTTTTTCATTAAAATTAATTTTTATCGAAGACAATACACGGTTAGCAGATTTGGAAAACGACATCTTGCTCAGAATTTTTTTCTCTATCGAACTAGCTAGGTCTCGCTCAGAAACTCCAATATCACCTAAAAACGACTCCTTGTAAGCCTAAGCCTATCTAACTGTAAAGTGTTTTTACTCAACTTGGAGTTTCGATTCGGGACCAAGCGCATCTTGTGCGGAATTTTTCGCTGATTCCGAATATGTTTTCCAAATTTGCTACGGACTTTTATTTAAAAAATCATTTTTGGTAACAATTAGGCCGAAAAATGCCAAAAATTCAGACGCTGGCCCACTATTCCTTGTTTGGGGCTATGATTCCGAGGGGCCTTGAAGTACCCTCTGACAGCACCCTTCCGGTTGGCACCATGGTGCATTGGCAAAGTTCTCGCTTGCCAAGCGCAGGGCGGCGGTTCGAACCCCCGCCCTGCATCATTTCTTTTGCTTTTTGCATAAAAATCTCATTTTTTATCTAAACTGCTTGTTTTGAGCTGTAGGATGCTTGTCGAGCCAACGCCTAGTCAATTTTGACGTTGAAATTAATGAAGAAAATCGAAAACTATAACGATACCTTCATTTTGGTGAAAACTAGGGTCATAATTGCCGTATAACTTTCAGAATAACGGTCCGTAGCAAATTTGGAAAACATATTCGGAATCAACGAAAAATTCTGTACAAGGTGCACTTGGTCCCGAATCGAAACTCCAAGTTGAGTAAAAACACTTTACAGTAAGCTCAAGCTAAGACCAAGCCCAAGCCGCAGCCTAGCCTAAGCCAAACCTAAGCCAAACCTAAGCGAAGCCTAA